>JZLH01S0099816.1:6492-19212 GCA_001188425.1 Eucidaris tribuloides
TCAAAAACATTAAACAATATAGATAATCGTACAGGATCAATCGGCATTTTATACGTTAATAGTGAATACATTAATCAGCTCAAATATCGTACTAAAAGTTAAACAATGTCTTCACTTTAACAAAATCAAATCTTTGGCAAGCCAATTCTATTGCATGTATTTTTTATTGGACTACTTGTGTAGGTGAAAATTTGATTTCTTATTGTACCCCCGATTTCTACATCGGCCCTACCAAGGCCCCTAGGAGCTGAGCTGCACGGCCGAAGGTACGCGCTGTGACACCCCTGGATTTTTCCCAGGTCAGTGGACCTACCCCCTCTCACACAGAAGACCCTGGATAGTAAACACTGTATTCTTAAAGGCAGGGCATCTCATATGCACTCCTCCCCCGTTACAACAAAAGGTCACCCATGACCTTAGGCTATTCATGAAGGACAGATCTGTGAAATCTGAAGATCAGTAATTACCAAGAACTTGAGAAACGCCCTCAAAACCAAGTACCAGGTTAGTGTGTGATCAAAGCTAGGAATTCATTGTCTCTACGAGACAATAATTCAAATCAGTCTAACGGTCATTAAAATTCTAGCAAAACTGCGTTTCTTGTTCCTAATTATAGTTTGCCGAAGATTCTTAGATGGTAGTTTCTTCTATACTGGGGTATTTTCACAATGTTAATTTTAGGCAAGTAACACAGATGCTCTACCTTCAAAAAGTGAAATGATAGTACCTGACAGAACCAGAATCCATTTTGCCTTGATGAAATATCAAGATAAAAATCAAATAATTTTTCAAAAATACAGGCCTACTTGAATCGTAATAGTACTGTGATCTGAATATGAATTCACGTAACCTTGTTCTTGGAAACATCATACATTTATATTCACGTTATAAGCACAATGACAACAACAAAAATACTTATTTCACACAATTCAATACATTTACATTGCAAGAAGATAAAGAAATCCCCTTGTTATTTGCTAAAAGTTTATGAGTTTACCAATATCCATAAAGGACATGACATGTTTGGGAGAAGTCGAAAATGTCCCATGAACAATATAGAATGAAACATATACCAATGTATACACTAGCTGGGATGTATCTCCTGGCTGGAAGGATTTGTCTTGAATTTGGTTACTCGTGGATGAACAAGCATTCATTTACCAGTTCTGATTTTGGTTATAGAAATTGATCCCATATACACAACAAATTCGCATGTCACAATGAGTATGCATGATGGTGATTGTTTTAAAAATATTCACATTTTGACCTTGACATTTAGACAGCCTTGAACAATGTACTTGATTCTAAGGTAGTTTTATCCCAAGGTAAGGACCTTTTCCAATCCTGCTGTTTTCCTTTAAAGCCACATGCTAACAATGACCACAATTTAAAAAAAAAATTGTGAGCTTATCCTCCATGCTCGTGTCTTTGATAACGTCTAAAAATGAAGTCCTGGAAAAAAAATGTATATCAAAGTGATGATCTGGTGCTTTTAAAAAAAGTGAAAGTCTACAATTTAACCGGATTCACCTGCCCATTTCCCCCCATAGACTTGCTGTGTGTAGATCTAGACTAGTTTATCCTCCACCGGAGTGGAATTTGTTTATTCATGCATATCTTGCCAGTGGCAGCATAACTTTCCAAACTATTGTATGCCAGAGTGTTTGTTTGTCCATTTAAACACTCCTACGTAGCTCAAATATCAAAGTTTGACAATTTTTTTTTTTAATTGAAGCTCAACAATGTTAGCCTATTACTTTAAAATGTGTTGTTACCATAATTACAAGCAACGAAAACTCGTTTTCAGTTCAGGCGGAGAACTTTTTTATTCACATAATAGTGCCTCTTTAACACACCTGTTGAATTGTGGCAACGTTTACAATATTATTGTTATAACAATTATCATTTTGTCAGGTGATTTTTGTTCAGCCACGAACCGGGTCATAGGTCAGCTAGTCTACGTCGCAAACCTTGTGGTAGAAATCCGTACATGAATTTTCTTATAAGAATCTTACGGTGGAATTATTCGGACAAGTTTTACTTCATTATTGTTTCATATGTTTTATGGCATCAACAAGATCATGTACATATACAGACATATGAATGATTAGGAATATTATATGAAAAAATGGATCAAAGAGAAGTACAGAATATGACATATTTGATACATAACAATCCCACGGACACATTAGCTCCGTAGCATCAATGGATATAACGAAATAAACATCACACCCTTTTGGAAGGGAAGGGGGAATCTGGAGAACAAAACCACTGAACGACTGATAAATAAATGAGTCAATTTAAACACACAAGTTAATAATGTGGAACTTCAATTTTAAAAAAAATGTCAAACTTTGATATCTGAGCCACATAATAGCAGTGGCGTAGCTACGATTTTTCTTTCAGCAGCGGGGAACTCGGGGGGGGGGGGTTGAAATTTTGTAGGGGCACCAAAGTAATTTTTGGAGAGCGCATACACATTTTTTTGCTTCCTTCGTGATTTTGTGGCGGGGGGGGGGCACCTGGGCGGCACACAAAACTTGTGGAGGGCACGTGCCCGGCCCCCCGGAGCTACGCCCCTGCATAATAGCCCTTTTAAAAGTGGACAAATTAAACATCCTACTCATACAAAAGTTTATGCCGTCTGTGACAAGGTATGCATGTATACATCCCCGGACTTATTGCTCGGGTGGAGTATAAAGTAGTCTAGACCTGTAACACAGTATGGGAGGAAATGGGCAAGCTTAGGAAAAGTCATATTGGATAGATTTTCACTCTTATAAGCACTAAATAATCACTTTGAAATACAATTTTTGTTAGGGCTTCAGTTTTTGGCCTTATCAAAGACACTTCGAGCATGGAGGGCTATGTTGCGCAGATTTGTTAAACTGTGGTCATTGTTAAAGGAAGATGTAACCTGCAACTAACAGGTATAAGTTCAGAAAAAAATGACATTATGAGTATTATGAGAATTATGGTACATGGTGATAAAGAAAGCCTATATAAGGGATTATGTGTGACACTTACCCTCAGCACATCCCTATCAATTAGTAAATTTCTGTTAATTTTACGTCTTTGCGAAATTTAATGGAACACGATCGCCAAAACAGCTACAGGGGAGGAGCTTATTCATTCAAAATGTGCATAAATTAATACGGCACGATTAACACGCGTTGGGCGGCATGCATCGGTCACGTCAAGCCAGTTCAAGGCCAGCGCACGTGCGATCTGATTGGTTGGAAAAAAACTGACAGTTACCCCAAAATCTTTCCTAACTCATTCCTGTTAGTTGCCGGCTACATCTTCCTTTAAATTGTTTCTTCAGTTCAGAAAAGCCATGGCCTTTAATTGTTAGAATTTTGCGGCGTGAATGTTCCTCGTAACGAGTACCTTGAACTCTGAAGACCAGTGGATAAGCAAAAGTACATTCGCATCTCGAGGTGGCTCTTATTTCCTGATTTATTCGCAGGCCTTGAAACCACGCTTGGCAGCCAAGACTGTCCTGCATGGTTTCACTGCTTAAAGATTGTGTCATTGATTTGCACGTCAAAAAACATCTAAATGAATGAAATCAGCTGAAATCATATCCAATGTGAAGATTACTATAAATGAACACCTCTCATAGAGACTTGGGGTACAAATATTGAGTTTTGGTGAAAATCTGGACGGTAGGAGCAAAAATCCGTGACGCCGACGTGCACGGGCCGTTCCAAAATTGTCCGATCAGCCGTTAGCCGAAGGTCACGTAGAGTTTAACCGTTATCCAGTCAGTGCGCTCCGCTGATCTTGCGACGGTACACGTAACCGCGATTCGTAAATTGAGCAAAATTTAAACTCACGGAAAAAACAACATTCCGTGGTAACATGTCGTTATTAGTTTTTCTCATAAAACAACAAATTCATGACGTATGGATCTCAAACTTTCAACACACCATTTGTAAGTACTAAACTACCGTTTGGTATTGATAATGAAGGGAAGTAATGGACTTGCACATCCCTGACACAATCTTTAAAGGCAGGGAGTCTCATTAGCAACCCTCCCTGCAGAACAGGAAAACATCACTCGTGTCCTCAGGCTATTGATGAAGGACATGTCTTTGAAATCTGGGAAACAGTAATTACCTAGAATTGGCAAAAATGCGAAAAAATAATCAATGACCGTTTATTGTACGTTTTATGCTGGGAGTTTTTTTTTTTTGTCTCTGTGAGACAAAAATTCAAATCAGAGTATTACGGTGGCTATCATTCCACTAAAACTTAGTTTCTAGCTCCTATGATTATTTTGCTAAAGGTTCTCAGATGGTATTTTCTTCTATATTATGTCAGTGTATTTACACAATGTTAATTTTTAGGCGTGCAAAAGTGACGCTTGACCTTTAAAGATTGATGGCATGATTGGGAACGCTTGAAAAATGCCTTAAGAAGCAAATGAGTTCGGACATATACCAATGTATACACTACCTAGAGTGTCAGTCTTGGCTGGAAGGATTGGTCTTGAATTTGTTTACTGAAGGAGCATCAGGCATGGACATGCCAGTATTGAATTACTCTCGTGCCCCGATAGAAATTAATCACATAGAAAGCTACACAACAAATTTACCTGTCACAAGGGATATTGACATTAGTTCTTTTAAAATGGGTCAATATTTGACCACAGAATATTCATAATAGAATCCTTGCATAGTTTACTCGATTCTAGAATAGTTTTACCCCAACTTGAAGACTCCCTCCAATCATGTTATTTACCTTTAAAGGCCCACTGTCAAGGGTCAACTCAACCACAGAGCGAATGTCAGCTAGTCCTGTAATACAGGCACATATTCACGAACATGGACTGTTGCAGTGTTATAGTGTACAAATTGTGGGGGGAAAACAACTGTTGTAGTTTACCACACTGTCATGGCTGTTTCCGTTGCCTTATGGGTACGATTAGTGCACCCTTCTTATGATTTTAGTCAAAAGGGGTGTTTTTCATCCTGTGATGACAGTGGGCCTTTAACTTTTGGTTTTACACATTTTGCTAGAATTTCAAGGTCGATGGACTATACATGCACTTCTTGCCAGGGTCGCTGTGTAAATGAAAGCGCACTGGCTTCTTCATTATAAAATGTTGGCATTTCCTGAAGTGAGGTCTCGGTTTACATGTATGTCGCTTCCCTTGGTATCGATACGTAAATTAGATATCAAGTATAAGTGGAAAATTACAACACTTATTTTCTCCATTCAGATATCTTTTCTAGAATCAAATCCATTAGATGAAAGTACAAGTATAGTTTTGGTCGATCAGACCATTTTTTTGTGGTCCATCTTTCACAAAGGATTCTATTGTCACCCCAAACATCAGAACTCAACATCCAAACTACTACTGAAAATCGTTTATAGTGACAAAGTATGATGTTTAGATTATATTAGAACATCTAGCGGTATGTACATGACCTATGGGAAATGCCCGCCCCTCCCCGTACATTTTATATATTCAGTAATTTCTCCAAAATGGAAGAGTTTCAGAGCGAGCAATCTTTTAGGGCAGATAGATAGGTGTATCCATGAAACATAATTCAAAGAATTTCATTTTTTTTTTTATTTACCAAAACGATACATTGATTTTAAAACTCTGCCTTTTCACTGTTTGTTTCGCAGTTTGTTACGAAATTATCAAGCATTGCTTAGATATAGGACTATGGGTGAATAAAAAAAAATCATATTTTTTGTAAGTTTTATGTAGTACCTATAGGCTCTTATAGTTTACTCCCAAACTTTGACATTGGTGTTTTTTTATGTTAACATCAGTACATTGGTCACCTACATGCACCCTAAAATTTCAGAACAATTTTTTTCACAACAGCAGAACCATTTTTTGCGTGTGTTTTATCAAATTTTAGACCACCTAAAGGTTTATGTCACTGTCAGCACCGTTTCGGACAAAATGGTGCTCATATAGGAACCTATCCAAAAAATGGTTCTGATAAGCACAAAACTTAGTGTTGTTATTACTTATTGTGACAAAATTGGGAACCTTTTATTCTTATAGCGAGTCTATTTTGCTTGGAGCCAATTTACACTTATGCTTACTTGCATGCTGCTACCTGCCTTCCACAGGCGAGTATAGAAACTAGAAAAGAAATACATTTTCTCTAAAACCATCCAAGTTGATTCACTGCCCTTTGGAATCAAAATCTTCGTATGGAAATAATGGGGAAAAAATGGGGGAAAATCTTTTTTTTTTTAAGCAGAATGATCATTTAAAGGAATTTTGGGTGCAGAATAAAATTGAAAAATCATACCAAAAATTTGTGTATCTTCGATTCCTACTTCTTTAAAAAGATAATCTGCTGATTATTTTTGTATTCTTCTCTCGAATTTGTTCACAATTTTATTTAATCATTGTACATTCTTTCTTTAAAATATGTATATAATTTAAGAATATATTTGTTTTCTTTATTTCTATTATATGGGTTTAAAGTGTATACTGTTCTATGTTCACACTAATGCTTGGTCTATCTTAACGGGTCAATCCCCCCAAAGAGTTTTATTGGTTGATTGACACTAAATTCACATTTTTAAATTACAATTTGCAATTTGTATGTAATCTTAATTTCTTCACCTTGTTGTTTTTATGTAAAGTGGACAAATTGAAATTGAAATTGAAATACATATATCTAATCTTCCATTTGTTTTTCTTATTTTCTGTCAATATCTTTACACTCAGCAACGTGATATCACTATGGTGAACTTTCGGTTTTGATGAAGAATGTGTTAGAGACCACGACGCTGTGCCTTATCCGGACCAACTCGGAACTGAGGTCTAGTTTGAAGACTATCATTGTGACGCTGCGTGGTCTCGTACCTGCCAGGTGAATTAAGATAATTCAAGATTGTTTTACCAATACATGGTATTTAGTTTAGTTAACAATGCGGATGTATATACATATCATAAACACACATCGCAACATGTGTAAATCTGGGTATGAAGAATAACTTGAATACAAATCATCGTACCATTCATACAACATTGCATTTTGGAAATGTCGAGGTCAAACAGACTCGTAAATGGATTAAGCTAAATTCATTGCAACCTACACATGTATGAACTATTCTATTTTCTAATTTCAAAATGATATTGCTTATTTAAAAACAAAAGATCAATAAGAGAGAGTCTTCCAATTGTTTATTCTGTGATAAATAGGCCGAAACAATGACACATTTATTTCGCGATTGTGAAATGGTCACGCAATTATGGAACGAAGAAGTTGCAAGTTATGAAAGAAAATTATAAACCTCATTTTTTACCTTGGAAATGTTTAAAAACCTCTTTATTTGTTAATTCATCTGTCCACGTGTTGAAATGTGATACACATTTTCAAATCTCTTGATAAAACTCCTATCTTTATAGACTTTCAAAATACATTACAGGGAATGTTTGCTACCTATTACTGTTAATCCTAATGCTCTTCCTTTTTGCCTCTGATTGTCGCTTTTCCAGAATCTCAGTCCCTGCAAAATGTTTACAAAAATTACACTACAGTATATAAAAAGGAAAAATATACATTAAATACATTCATGACACAAACAACTCTATAGACTAAGCCTTATATGACGGAATCGTATTCATCGTTTCAATTATTCTGATCACTTCCTCATCTGAATTACATTTCATCAGTTATTGTGATATATTACAATCGCCAATTCCTCCCTCCCCTTCTGTATTTTTTACCACTATGATTATTTTGTTCAACAAGATGTGCAGAAAAATAGTATCGTAATTTCATCAAAAAAAGGTACAGATGTAATTCAAGTGGTCGTACGAATTTATATAGTGGGAAATGTGTTAGTGAGATTGTTTTTTTTATGGGGTCAGTTGTTGTTAGTATATGTATTCAGTATTATCTTCTTCTTCTTCTTCTTCTTCTTCTTCTTCTTTCATCTTCTTCTTCTTCTTCTTCTTCTTCGTCTTTTTCGTTTTCTTCTCCTTCTTCTTCTATTTACTGTTTCAATTGAATGTATCTAAATTATAAGGGTTAAGACTCGTCTCTGTAACAAATACTATTTCATACTTTGACATTATTACTGTAGTCATTTATTATGTTTAAACATTGCTTTCGATTTTATCCTTGTATGTACCTTAATGAGGAAAACTAAAGTTCATCGGCTCACTTGAAAAGGGGGTTAAAGTTCACAAACAATACATGGACTTTTTCCCCTTTTTCCGACGAGCCGATGAGGTGAACTTAAAAAAAAAAACCTTCTCCTTTTGTATTCTTCTTTGTTTTCTTCCACCTTGTTCGAAAATTAAACTTTTTTTCAAAAAGCCACTGAATAGTCGTCAAAAAACCAGCACAACCATAACAAGTGAATGAATAGCAAGAGTTCATTGAATTACTGTGCCAGGAGAAGTGAAAAAAAAATCACAATCTTAAAGGCATCATATAACAATGTTTCCTGTTTAAACAAATCTGAACTACATGATTCCCCATGCTGCCAGTATCTCTGATAAGGTCTAAAAATGAAGCCAGGAAAAATGCAGTTTAAAACGATCATCATGTGCTTTTAAAACAGTGAAAATCTTTCAGCGACTGTTTTAGTTTTCCCCCATATTGCCTGCTGTGTTGCAGAATTTTTGTCCACTGACAATAATAATGTGCTGATTTTTTTTATGTGTACATGTTTTGCTAGTGACAGCATAATTGTCTAAAGTTATGTATTTTAGGGTGTTTGTTCATTCAAACGCTGTTAGATATGTCAAATGGCTAAGTTTGACAATTTTTAAATGGGGCTTCCACAGTGTTAAACAGGATGGCCCAGAAAGAACGCAACACTTGCGATCGTCAATTTCTTCAAGATGATCGGTCAAATGTCATTGTTTTTTGTTTCAGTGGTTAGAACATTCGTTTTCCAACAAAATTATATCATGGCCATTTATTACGAGTAAGGCGTTTGAATTCTAGGGTCATTTTTCTTAGGTAATGTCCTTTCCCAAATGTCCTACTTTCTCAAACTTCAGCGATCCGCTGAACACCGAGATATTCTCGCGTCACATGTGCCATAGTTTCATTTCATTTCATTTCGTATTTATTTTCATTTCATTGCAACAAAAACATAAGCACAAAATAAATTTATATCTATACAAATAACGTAAATACGAACATACATAATACAATTTATATACACACACAATAAAAAAATAAGTGGTAACACATCTCATTTCTATTTAGTGATATGATATACATGTAATATTAAATATAAAAGAATACAATGAATGACGGAACTTATATTGAAGCATTTACAAGCTTGTTAACATTATAAGCCCCATTAATTATTTATAACTAGAATATTATAACTGTGTTACTAATAATAACAGATAAGTAACTTAGGAAAAAATATACAAAAACAAAGGAAAAATAAAATAAAACAACAAAATCGGGAAAACAGTATAACGTAAACATAAAGGTCATCGGAGATACACATACACAAAATTATGTACATAATTATACAGTACTCACATAATGCAAGTACATTCGAGCACACGGGTCAGTCACGAGTGATGTGCATTTCTTCCACGTTATAAGGTAGATATGGGGGTTATAAAACTGAAAAAGGTATCTTACAAGGAAAAGAAAACTGTGTTTGTATGAAGGTGTCAGATAATGTCGAGCCAGTGTTATTCAGTATTGTATGCACTAATAAGAAATTTCTTAAGTCTACTTCTGAAACTGTCAAAACGTTGTATGTCTTTTATGCACGATGGCAGAGAATTCCAGTATTTTGGTCCACTGAAGGTGAAAATGGTGGTGGCAAATAATGTGCGCGTGCGAGGAAGATGGTATGAATTAGCCTGCCTAGTGGGATAATTATGGTAATTATTGTTTTTTGTGAACATACTGTCAAAAGTAACAGGTAATTCGTTGTTGTTAAATTGGTGCATGAAAAGCCCCAGTTGTAACAAATATATATCACCAATAGTAGAAGCTCCGAAGACAAACCACAATGACAATTATGACAATGTGAGCTATTCTTCCATTGTCTTCTAAAGCGAGGGCAATCATGCTCTCTCATCATTTCATCATTTTGTTGGAAAATGAATGTTCTAAGCAATAAAACTAACAATGATATTTGGTCAATGATGCTGAAGAAATTAATTAATGTATGTACGTTCAATACAATCCGCTTTCCTCTATTGCAAAGCCATGGGTAACAACAATCGTGGAGCTGCGAACAGAATTGCCGTTAGGGGTATAGGGCTGTTGTCAGTTGGGTTCAGTTCTCCTTTCTTCGGGGGAATGCGTGCTGCGTGCTGCATACGGAAATGCACACAATTTGTGTGCGCTCGTTTTCCGAAAGTATACGGGCATTCCCGAATATTACCCAAGCCGGGCCACCTCCAAAACATCACGATATGCGACTTTTCGGTCCCTTTAATGATCGCAAGTGTTGCTGTCTTTCTGGGCCACCCTGTATAGTGTCTTTAAATGTCACGAAGCCAATACGGAAGGGGAAACGATTACTTAATAATAATATCGTTTATTAAATCTTCAAAACATGTCAAAACATGTTTTGATATGGTGCGATGAAATTCGTGAGGGAATGTTTACTTTTCACTCAATGGCCTACACCCACTCACAAGGGGGAACTTCACAAACTGGTTCCTTGCAATAGCGTACTATTTGTCGACAAACAAAGAGTAACAAAATACAATGACAAAAATATTCAATCTGACTTCTGCATGTTTTCGGCATGTTTACATTTGGTTGTTTTCGAAAAATTCCCTTTGTCGCTGAGATGATATGGACTAATAACCTTTCTGACTACTGACCTTATTTTTTGTATAAACGACCCCGATGAAATATTACCTATCTATGGACATAATAGTTTCCGCTTGTTTGGGGTTTTACTACAGAATCCGGAATTAGACCGTTTATAATTTGGAAATTCCGTGATAAACGCTTAGGGCCTAACTCCGGGTCTATACCTAAAACAATGTGTAATAGTAAATAGTTACCAGTACACTACATCGTCGTATAAATTAAGTCATATTTACGATGATTAGCATTAATACATGGCTTTCTAAGATGTATCGAAAGAGTTTTCCTTCCAATCTTTGGTGTATTACGTCAATTTTTCATTTACCTTTGATACTTCTCTAATTCTTTTAAGCATTTATTTTTGCACCGTCACAATCTACATACCAATTTTCCTTATTCTTTCCATATTCTATATGCTAAAACACTATTTTGTATTCTGAACAAAATCATAGTTTATAGCCAAATATAAACTACACCTAAAAGTAGTTTTGATAAATGGTGAGGTATAATGATTATATTCCCCCATTTTGTGTTAAGACTTGCCCTGAAAATCACACGCTCTGCAATAGTTCCTTTTTGGAGAAATTGTTGAATAACAGACAAGTTGGGAGCGATATCTTTACCATATACAGAGTCAAAAAAAGCGGCACCCAACTACCAGGAGGATGTCATCGCAAAGATAATTTATCATTATTTGAATTGATACCATATTTTTATCGAATTGTAAACATTTTAAATGAGCAATGTTAAAAATTGCTTTCCGCACAAGATTTAGATCTATTCATCAACACGGTCACAGATGGTTATTCACTTAGACCTCCCCTTTTGAAAGAACAGGCATTACAGGAGGTGTCGTGGCTGAATGGGTAAGGCCGTGGCTTCCCGATCTAGAGATCCCCGGATCGAATCCTGACGCGGGCGCGGCGTTTGTGTCCTTGGGTAAGACACTTTATCTGATCTCTCCACCCAGGGTACCTGGTAGGGTGAGAATGATTAAGTTTGTCTGGCTTGATGCGCTACTACTTGGCAGCTCAGCTAGGAAGGAGTGGAAATGGTGCACATCTTTGTGCAGGTTTGAACTCAGTATCCCAGTGACCAGGGTAATAATATTCAACCACATAGAGACCGATCTCCGATAGGTATTATGCCCTATATAAGAATGGACTATTATTATTATCATTACAATGCCATACTTTGTAAATGATTGATGAAAAAAATGTGTCCCACCGACCCAAACTATACTTTGGCTTTGATGTTAAAGGATTTCTCTTGCAAACTTTAAAGCCACTGGCTAACATTTACCACACTTAAAAAAATGTGAGCTACATAATCCTCCACGCTCAAAGTGTCTTTGATAAGGTCTAAAATTAAGCCCTGAAAAAAAAGTTGTATTTTAAAATGATGAGTTAGTGCTTTAAAAAAGTGAAAATCTACAAATATTCAAATTGACCGGTTTCAACTCCCCCCCCCCCCTCACATTTCCTCCAATAGACTCACTGTGTGCAGATCTAGGATATGTCATCATCCACCGGAGTAGAGATTGTTTATTCATGCATACCTTGTCATTGGCAGCATAATTTTCCAAACTTTCGTATTCTAGGGTGTTTATTTGTCCATTTGAATACTAGCTCAGATATCAAAGTTTGACAATTGGGTTAGGGATTTGCAAGTCCATTAGTTCCCTTCATTACCAATATCAAACGGTAGTTTAGTACTTACAAATGGTGTGTTGAAAGTCTGAGATCCATACGTCATGAATTTGTTGTTTTATGAGAAAAACTAATAACGACATGTCACCAGAATGTTGTTCTTTCTGTGAGTTTCAATTTTGCTCAAAATGCGAATCGCGGTTACTGTGCACCGTAGCAAGACGAGCGGAGCGCTCTGATTGGTCAATCGGCTATCCCCTGCGCTACCTTTC
>JZLH01S0099846.1:0-19138 GCA_001188425.1 Eucidaris tribuloides
ACTAAGACTGATGCTCTTGATGTGATGTAAGCATCTACTCACAAAAATGTTTTTCGCGTTACAAAGAGGGCGCTTTTGACTTTGCACCAATATATTTTTGAGACACTCACTGTATAATATCACTTCTTGGGCGATTATTAACGTTAGCGCAAAAGGATATTTCGTATATTGATTTCTAGTCGAGAACGAGATCTGGAGAATATGTGTTGGTTTCTTGAAGACATCCGTCCTTTTTCAGATCAGGACAGAACGCACCAAAACAAAACTAAAGTAAGTAGGCACGTTCGTATATTCAAAATTTAAAATTCATGAGTCCTGTAAAATTCAAATAATGCGCGATAAAGATGCCTGTTAATGGTCTATTGCGTCAGGCTTTAGGGCAATTTCTGTTTGTTGAATATGTTGCTCTGTTGAGTTATCTGCTATACTAGTTTGACATTATAGAACACAAATTATGAAAATAATTTGTATTTGCAGGAAGCAATAATTTAAACGAATTGTGTTATTGATTTGCACGTCAGAAAAACATCTATATGAATCAAATCAGTGCTGAAATCATAGCCAATGTGATAGATTAAGATCAATAGAACACCTCTCATAGAGACTTGGGGCAAATATTGATTTTGGTGAGAAATCTGAACGGTTAACTTCATCGCATGTGTTCCATTGCTCAGGAAAGCAAATTTTAAAAAATCCCGCGACGGTCAAAGCGTGCACGTGCCGTCCAAAATGGTCCGATCAGCCCGTTGAGCAAAGGTCGCGCAGGGGATAGGCCGATTGGACCAATCAGAGCGCTCGCGCTCGTCTTGCTAAGCGGGTGCAGCATTTAAGCCAGATCGCATTTTGAGGCAAAATGAAACTCACAGAAAGAACAACATTCTGGCTAACGATGTCGTTATTAAGTTTTTTTCTCGTAAAACAACCAATTCATGACGTTATGGATCTCAGACTTTCAACACTACGATTTGTAAGATGAAACTACACCTTTTGGGTATTGTAATGAACGGGAAGTAATTGGACTTGCAATCCGGCTAACCCATCTTAGCATTTTTTGTACTTCATAAAAATTAGGACTTCAACACACGATGAAGAGAGAATGGGAACTGTAACACGGACTAATACTTTTTTTTCGTGTACGAAGGTCATTTTGAAAACTTAACGGCAGAAATATTTTGCTTATACAGGCAAGCTTTCAATGTTATAGGCACTCTAAAATAAAATCGTGCGAAATCGACGGTGTTTCCTATCGTACAGACTAAGTGATACTTCACAGAAACGATCAGCAACTGTGATTGGTCATACAATTCACGCTTTTCGTTAAAAAACGACGGAAGAGCGTTTGTAAGATGCAATAGACAGGGGGAATTCGATGGCCATCATTCCCGTAGCATTCAGTAACCTCATGCTTGTCAGACGCCACGCACTTTTTGTAAGCCTACGACAAAGAAGCATGTAATGCATATGACGAGGGAATTTTTCAGACAGGTTTGTCAATACTACGATGTGCAGTCTTGTATCTTTATTGGTGGCGATGAGGTAAAGAAAACGACTCTACTGCCGTTACAAGTCAAGATTTGTAAAACCAAGTCGGCAAAAACAAACTATAGTTTGTCGAAATTTGACATTATGTACTGCAACACTCTGCTTAGTCATTTGTTACAAGCACTGTTTTATGACAAAGCAATAATGACAAGTGATTCCGTCAGATTCGCAGAAATGGTACTGGTAGCAAGGCAGGATAAATAAAGCTGGTTGTTCAGTTGACAACCTGGCTAGTCAAAAGGCGGGAATGGATGACCCGCCGACGGTACGCGTTCCAAGTTTGGGTTGTAAAAAATCCAGATCCGATTTAATTTATATAGAGCCACATTGTAGCAGTTATGTACACTCTAATTCGGATATCACCGGCGCACGTAGGCTAAGCTCGACCGCTAAAGAACGTAATTGTCGATGCCCGGCCATCCGCCTGCATCCTGCACGGCGCACAGTCGGCGCACGTCGCACGCGCGCAGCGTCAGCGCGCCGCAGGCAGATCATAGCGGCATATCGCATGCTTGTCAACGTACGTATACGAATTCCAGCCGGCCGTCAGCAATTAGCGCAGCGTCAATCATTATGCATAGCATTATTGTGTTCATTTCAGACATGTACAGGCTAGAGGCAAACTCCACCCAGGCCAATGAACTGAACTAGCAGTGAAGAAAAAAAGGGAGTAAGTTAGGCCTAAATCTTATTTGTGTGCTAACAGTAACACATACCAGTTGCTGAATAGTACAGACCTCGATCCTTGCTGGCATGCTGCGTTTCGCTGCGCGCGGTGGCTGCGCGATCGTAGAATCTACATGCAGCTAGCACACTGTTACATGCACATACTTTGTGTTACGTACAGATCAATTAGTAATACTGTGCATGTGTGTGTGATCGCAGTGGCAGGCAGCGCAGTACTAAGTAAAGTCGGACCATCGAGACAGCAAGCGTCTTGGCGGCTTTTAAGATCAGTAACTTAACTGGACAGCGCTGTGACGTTTAGAGTCTGTATACAGCGACTGTATGTATGGAGTGAGTGTACTCGACCTACTACTATGTAATTAAGTACTTAACTTGTAAGTACGAATAGTACTGTACACTGTGTTAGTGTAGTGTCTGTAGTGAAGAATAAATTCAAACATGTCACGTTTACAATCAGCAGTCGTCCAATTTCGGCAAAATTAAATTCAAAGATATGGGCTCACGCTTTTGTCGTGAGGCGCCGAGGCCCCATAATTTTTCACACTTTGACCAAAGGGCACAGGGGAACCCTAAAATTCAGCCCCCGGCATTGACAACAAGCATTTTTTTAAACATGTTTGAGACAGTGATGTTCATTGCCGCGGGTTACAATTGTCCATTGGGAGTTGGACGTTTCCATTGGCAATTTAAGAGAGGTGCTAGATGTAACGCTAGAGTTCTAGTGTAATTGTATTCTGGGCTTTTGACATCATTTTGGTAATTGGCCTCAAAGTTGAGTTCGTAGTCGAATGCAGTTTTGAACGCAATATTGCCGCACAGTGGGGCAATAAGTAATCATAGATCCTATCTTTTTTGTTTTTGTAGCACAATGAATGGTGCCAGTCCTTAAGTCATACAGTTCTTTGGCCTTATGCACTGGTTTGACACACAGACCAGAGCACGACCACAACTGGAAGGACACACCACATTTGTTAATGTTAACTGTAGTGTTACTACTAGGTTTGGTTAGAACTTGTCTGGTGGAGTCTGTTGTTATGATAGAAAATTGTGTTACCTGGTTCGCGCAAATAATGTGAAAGCTCAAAGTGCGAGCCCCTAAAACTCCCAAAAGGGCAATGTTTTAGCTCCGCAAATTTAAAATTGCGGCAACAAAGTGCTCAGAGCGGAGGCAATGCATGTTTTCGGTTTGTCTGTCCATGCTGTGCATGCCTTTCCGTCCTTCCGTCCGTGCGTCCATCGTTCCGTTACCTGTTCTTGTTACACGCAGATAACTTATGAATAGCTGAAGTTAAGTGTTAGATGGCAGCTAAGGACCAAACAAGTATGTAACTATGAATGAGGCAACAATACACTGATTAGATTTTGAGTTGAACTGTCAAGGTGCACGCCTAAATGCGTAAGATTTGGGCTTTCATTACGCATCGGGTAATATGTAAGAATGACAGTTTGGATTTTAATGGTAACTTGGTAAAGTATGTATTATAAGGCACCCATGGAACTGATCTAGATTTGGGAGTAGAAAGGTCAAAGGTCACGGAGGCCTGCATTACATAAGTCGATTTGGGCTAGTTGTACCGAGGATTAAACCCTAATCAGGCTGGGCTTTTTTGCTATGCTATATCTCGGGGGGGGAGAGCGCCCCCTCCCCCCCCAGAAAAAAATGCTCGGCTCGTTCACGGCCGGAAAATTGGCCACATGTCGCCCATGACGTAATCTACAAGACTAAGTATATATCAGAATTAATTTCATGTTAATTATACTAATTTATGCATAAAATCCATGGAGAGAGTTTAGTTCTAATCACTACCGGTAATTAAAAGCTCCTAATATATGCCTAATTTTTGGGATCTAGAACTCTTTTTTAGTGTTTCAGCAAAATCACAGCTTCTCGCGGGAGGGCGATTGTGTTGAAAAAAAAATGTGAAATCAAAATTGTTTCTATGTATCTCTTTTTGTTTTAATGTCCTTTGATTTTTATTGTATGTTTTCGCAAAACTTGATTATCAGGAGCACTTTCTCTCTGGCAATGGGCTGTACAGATTCAAGCAAAATTCAGGGAGAGATATCCGAAGGGTAAGGATATGAAGCAGATCTGAAGCCAGAATGGCCTCAAGCAGGTACTCCCCAGGACGACTGGTGCAGACCTCGGGTGTGGCAGTCCAAAGAAGGGCGGACGATGTTCTTTAAGAAGAAAGTGCAGGAAGTCGGAGAAGGCAAGAGATGAGCTTGAGAGAGATGGTTGAGATGTTGCATGTTCACCGTCTTAAATTTCTTGAAGGCTAAATCTGAGAGTCCTGAACTAGTTTAAAGGAGACCTTAGGGGCACGTGTTTTCATAAAAGTTGATATCGATGTCTTTGACGGTTCTACTGCAATCATGGCTGCTGATTTGGCTGTGAAAGCATATGAGCACTGAGGCAACGCGTGCTTTAGCAGGCAGATAGATGCCATGAATTGGGCAGTAGAATGTCAGAAGTTGACCATGAGTATCAACTTTTATCGAAACAGGGCTTAGAATGATTCAATGAGTTTTTGGTCTGGTTGTTAATGTTAAATATCATGTACACGCCGAAATTTTAGTATATTAGTGTATAGCAGGTTTTAGAATATTGCATTGACTTTGGACAGGACTCCACAATGTTCTCTTTTATTTTTTATTATGAACCACTGTGCACTGTACAACAAGAGATGACAGTAGTGTAGTTTCTTCAGATAGAAGATGCATGCTTCAGCAGGCTCAAGGAAGTAGAACAAAACGAGGAAAGATGATACATTTAGTTACAATTCATGAATCATGGCAGTGTTGTTAATGAGATTTTATAGCAACTCAAAGTAAATGACAATGATTGGGGGTAGTCGCGTCGAACTTGGGGTGAAACATAATTTCTAGGAGAGTCAAGCTAAACTGTGGCAAAGATTCTACTGTGAAAATGTGGTAGTCAAAAGTTGTCGTTTTGAAATTCTTCAGTCTGTATGCCTTGTGACAGAACAAATCTGTTGTGGTAGGGTTTATGGGATTTATTTTTACGGGGGGCTGGGAGAGAAACAAAATGATAGTATTTTCAATGCTTAGTTGATTTCGGCTTAAGTAAACAAATTCCAAGAGTAAATCCGTTCCAGCAAGATATAGGCGACTCCACCTAGCTCCCATTGATATATCTTTCAAGCTAGTGTTGGTGTCTAAGGAGGCATTTTTTTGTTTTGTTCCGACAATCATGTCTCTGGCCGTTTAAGTGGAACTCGTAAGCCCTCGTATGTAGGCCGCATTCTTTCCTGTGTTGAAGTGCATTTACAGAACATACTATGATTTATTAGAGAAAGTTGTGTGTCCTCGAGCCCTGAACATCAGCAGTGGTAAATGTGACCCGATAGTCGCCACAAAGCTAATGAAGTAAGCAGACATAAGCGGTATGGGACCGTTCTTGCATGTTTTTTATACTTATTTATTTGTTTGTTTTATTTATTTATTTTTTCACATGTCTTTTTTTTTTTTTTTGGGAGGGGGGGGGTACAGAACCTTTTTTGCCCGAATATTCATTTTTGTGGTTGTGTGCTGCGGGGGGGGGGGGAAAGGGGGTCCCTGCGAGGCTGCATGGCCAGAAATGTGTGATAAAATTAGTGGATGCGAGTGTACGGCCTGTTTTGGGCCTTTAAAGATGTACATGAAAGTAAAATTATTGATGCTTCTCATATTTAGAAATGTTATAGCGTCTTCACACAGGCAGCAGCATTTCTTGGCAGTTCCAACTCTCTCCTCCGAGAGAAAGGTGACAACATTGTATAGTATGCCTGCGTTAGATAGTGAAATGTAGTTAACTAATTAGAAGTTGATGACCTGCAGGTGTAGTCAGCGCACCGACACCGGCGGGACGCGGAAAGCTGCGGTTTTGGTTAAAGCATTGCCCTAAGTTACTAAAAAGTGGTTTAACTATTATGAACTAGGAATTTCAATGGTGTACTGTTTATTCATCCATGCCTTATTTTTTTCATCATAATCAATGCCTGCAGGGGGTATGCAATCACCTTCAGGTGATTTTTTTTTTATTATTGTTGTTTCAGACAGGGCTTAATTAATTGCGCAAAGAATATAATTGGATATATGATGAATAGTAGATTGAATCTGTGAAGAAATATGCATTCACACAGTGTATGGATATTGGTAACTACAATCAAGAGGATCAAATATGCGGTTTGCTAAGACATGAATATTTTCTTTGACAGATATTAATTTTGTTTTTGATCAAGAGGTTTTTATTTTCATTTCTTTCTATATGTGTTTTATGGTGGGAAAGGGGTCTGGAGGACAGGAGACAACGATTAAGAGTGAGGACAAATGGCCCCGTATATTTTGCTTCTCTCGGGAAGTAACAGTGGGAGACAGTTGCCAGCCGCTTCAACTCGTCGACGAGCAGTCACATTTTTTGTGTGCTCCTTCTACGTAAGTGTTGGCAAAGACCGATGACTTTGTGCAGCAATATGTTGTCCCTGAGGACATGAAAGATGAAAACACGGATTGATAGGGCAGTGGCTGATTCCTTGTAGAGCGAAATCATGAGACACCCATAATTAACGGTGCAGACAGCGCCCGTAGTGGGCCGAAAACCAACATTGTAGAGTTTTTTTAGAAGAGACAATTCCCAAAGATTATGTTACTTCTAAAGAAAGAGTAGACATTAACCAAGTACAAGTAAGTGAAAATTTGATCAAAAATATGACAAAATATTAAGGAGTTTGGAAACTTGCAGAGTTTTTGCTCTTATCTTTGACAGATACGATTTTTACATAAAAAAAAAAATACAGGGGTTTGGTGATTTTAATAAGTGACCAAATCAATATGAGATGTTGTCATAGAACATGATATGCTAGCTGGGTCATGGAGCCAGGAGTGTAATCAGCAAGCCAGAAAAGAAATAAATTTAGTGGTATGGGACAATTAAATTCATGTTACTCTAGGTCTATGAAAAGGAACCTCTGCGTGGCTTTCCCAGAGGTTGAGTGGTAGCGTCTAGAGCAGCTTTTTAAGTTGACAACTTCCCTCCTGACTCCTTGTTATGGAAAACACGATGATTGTGACTGCTATAAGAAAGGTAGTCTCCATGTTTTGGGAAGAGTTTTGGACAATTAAAAAGAGAAAAAACATTGTTGCAGCATAGATTTTTGCAATGTAAGAGATACATGTAACTTTGTGCAATAATCTCAAGAGAAAAGACTCCGTGCGCTATTCTACACGTGTGCCAGGAAGATTGCATTTGATGTTTTATTTTTTTATTTACTTATTAGATTTATTTATTTTATTTTGTTTTTGGGGGGGGAATAAAAGGATAATTGCATACCCTTAGCTTTCCTTTGAAATAGTTAAACAAGTAGCCAACTGTGTGAGCGTAGCCCTCGCTCCCTCTCGAGGTTATGTTGATTTTGAAATGTGTGGCGTGTGGGAGCACCACTAGCTTTGCCATTCCTCACATAGTGAACAATCTTCCAGCCAAAGAGATGATCAATTGCACAAGCATAGTTAATTGTTCCATATTGCCTCGCAAAGGTGCATATAAATCGTTATAAGGCATCATCGGACCGGTGCCCCCTCCTGCCCAAACAAGGGACGCAGTTATTTTATTTAGAAGGGATAAGGGGAGCCTGTCATATATTGTCAGTAATGAGGGATAGAGGTATGCGATTTTCCCCCAAAGGATTTAGACAAAGAATTCACAATATATCACATATGTGGATCAAAGCTTTTCAACGTAGGCTCTTAACGAGCTGTAGGTACGCGCATCAAAGTTGTTTCGCGTAATGTAGGGGTCGAGTAGGGGAGTTGCAACTACAAAGAACTTCATACCCACAATCACTATTCAGAGCTGCATAGGGGGCAGCGGTACATTTGGTAAAAGACTAGAGTACACGTGAATAATTGTCCATGCGGTGGAAAATCAATTCTCTGTCCAGACTAGACGACGCCATTCCTGACTACCCAGGACTATCGTGACTATAATGTAAAGAGCCTTAAATACTGAACGTAATTTTAGAAGTTAAGTTTGATAAATCACCTGTGTTAAATTACTGACTACTGTACCAGTTTTTGCTTTTAAAATGTAGGCAGCAGATGCTAAGCAACAAGCGGAGGGCACAGCGATTCATTATTACTATCAAGTCATGACATTGTTGAATTTTAATTGTGAATTGTAATGAGTTGTGAGCAACATATGGTTGTTTTAAAATGAGTAAACTTTAGAGTGTATTTAGGGACAGTGGATTTTCTTGTGTACAGCACATCAAATGGCAGTTCGCGGATCCCAATGATTCAGTTTGTGCATTTCCAATATCACTTGGAAGTTCATCATTGCAGAAAAGAAATACTGCTGTTTTCTTATGAGATACAAAATACATCTAATGAAGAACGGGAATTCCAATTTTTTGATCGTAAGAGTAGAAAGACACCGAATAATCGGTTTTTCGCGACAATAGATAAGATCACACTTGCTCGAAAAAAGTTTTCAAAGAGGTGGCAATGAAAATTGGCACACCTGTTTGGACATAGCATTTTTGAAAATTAATATTGAGATGGTTCCGAACAGCCCGGCCTATTTAAGGGTTAATCTGGCAGCCACTTAAAGCTTCACATTTGATAATGAGACAGACTGCATTACATTAAAAGAGTGCTGGGAGACCAATGCAAAAGTGCCATATGTGACTCCACAATATTTTTCAAGAGGAGTGATGAATTGGATTATAATGGTCAGGGGTGAGAGGGTACAGTGGGGACAGAATGTGCTTAATGTAAGATTGCGCCTGTACTTTTCCTTTGGTAGACTCTAGCAAATTTCTGTCAGAGATACCTGAACGAATGTGTTTGCCATCAGTTAAGGCATTAAAGTGAATATTGAGCTACTGTGTCTACAGCATGTAATTCGGCTGCTGCGGAAGTGTAATAGTCCATGCACGATTGTTCCCCTGCTTCACAATTTCCTAAGGAAGAGTGTGTAAATATCCAAGGGCTACGGGTGCGATAAAATGTGTCAAATGCTTTTCATTGATTGAATTTGTAATATTATTGCATTTCTCAACGGCTGAGAGTAAGTCCGTGATGTCTTAAGCAAATCATAGAATTTGATGAGATGTGGCAATCCTGAAGAAAAAATGTAATTAAGTATGTTAGAGATAAAATTATATTTTGTGCGCCATGTTACAATTCATTTAGTGAATTACTGGGCTGTGTCTACAACATTCAATTTGCTCTCAGTGTAATATTATTTTCATCAACAAAATTTTTAAGGAAAATTAATTAATATTAGGGGCACGCCCTAAGTCAAACATGTGTCAAATGGTGTTTCAATTTGATTAATTAATGACCATTTATTCATATTGAGATAAAGATAGTGTTTTGACATTATCTTAACATACAGAATAAGTATGTTTGAAAGTGCCCTCTTACAATATCATTTACTGAATTAAAAATCATCAGACATTATAGCATTAATAGCTATAAATTGCGCTGTATGACAGGAATAGTTATTTCCGAGTTTGATAAATTCCAGTGAACAGTGAAATGTGCTTATCCTCTAACTCACATTAGCCAGATTCATGAATGAATATCCGAAACAAATCATGGCATCCATGAAATGATGCCATCTTAATCTTAGTCTTGTCCAGTGGCGACTTGTTACCTTGTTTTCCTGTAGGCATTTCAAAATAGGTTTCTGCTTTCAATTACTCGCAAGAAAGTTGTATGTGGATATAAGCAAGATGTAATAAATTTTTGACCTGTTTTAGATAGTTATGTGAATGTTCTGGATACGGCACATTGAAGCTACGCTTCAATGTTTGGATTGTGGTAAAATTGTTGCTGTTGTTATATATTGTTACAATTTTTGGTGATGACAGTCTGTCTGGCTAACTGATTGATGATATGATGTTAACATGGTCTCATGGCCACAGGCTCATAACACAATGCACATTGTGCAGCTTTCTTTTTCACTGTGTCTACCGTAATTGGTCATATGAAAAGATTGAAATACTTTTCTTGGCCTCCTCCACTCTACCCAGATTATTCTCACAATGTCTTGTCAGATGCATGACAAATTGTTTGATTATTTTACTTGTAATTTAAATTGGATATTACTGGCTTTTGTCTACCCATGTAATTCGCTCGGCAAGTGTAATAGTTACTGATTTTCTCCTAAGGAAAGGTAATAGATATCAGGCAGCCAAGTGCAAATGTGCCAATGTTTTCATTGATTAATTTGTTCTGGAATGTGGTGCATGTGGGACTAATTGTTAAATAGTATGTTAAAATATAAATCATTTGTGCCTCGTTACAATTTATTTCCTTGACTTTAAAATTCATATTGACGTTATAGATTAAATAATAAATAATTTGAATTGATCTCACATGCTGTGTGCATAATGTGTCTCTTTTGGGCTATGCATACTTACTAATGGCATACATACAAACAATCAAACTAATGGTATACTTTTATTTGTTAGAAAAACTTTCAAAAATCTGTCTGGGATGACGCATGTTTTGATTGCGAACTTCTATATTAAATACTTTATTTTGTTAGCATAAGATATTTTTTGGCTACAAAGTTTTTATTTTCAGGTGATCAAATTAACTTTGTCCTGTATTTTGGAAACTGTCAATATGTTTACAAGCGTATTCATATTTTGACAACTCCATATCATCATTTTAACAAGCCATATCATTATTTTGACAAGCGTATACATCATTATTCTGACAAAGCGCATTGTCATTCGTAATATGCCATTTCACCGATCAAAGCTTTGAAGCAAAGACTATCGATTATCACAAAATAACAGTGACAAACAACCGCTTGTTCAAATTACGAATCATCTAGTGCCGGTGCTACCTGCCGAATTTGTCAATTGACAAATTTCGCTTTGTAAAATTCGCTAACACTGATTGAACGACACTTGTCAAATGACAAGCATGAATACGTCTGACAATGTAGATCGTCAAAAAAGCACCTTCTCGTCCTTTGTCATAGACCGAACAAATATTTGTCCGTGATAAGATTTTTCCGCGCAAGCTCGGAGTGTGAAGAACAGCTATGTGTTATTACAATTCCCGGCAGGTTTACATATGTCATCTGACAAATTAATTTGTCCTGAACGAAACTACAATTGACAAATGTAGATCGTCAAGCTTGATTCAGAAATGACAAATTTTTTTTGTAGAAATGACAAATTTATTTTAAGAGTGTAGTTTCAGAGATGGTCTTATATCATACTGTCTTCAGTGTATTATGGTGATTAGTCAATTTAAAATTTCAAGCGTGAAAAAGGGACGGACAATCTTTAAGGTGTGCTACAACGTTCAAAATAATAATTCCTCGCCGAACAACTTATTTTCGGTAAGAGACAATAAAACGGGCTCTGTATGCGTGCATAAGTGTGTGCATGTGCGCGTCTGTGCAATAATGTAGTCAGCAAGTGGGCAGGATCAATATTCCCTTCCCCCACCATAAATGATGTTTCATTGGTAATTTTGTCAGTGCATTTGGGCATTTTTAGGATCACGTGAATAGCTCGAGAAAATAGCATACGTCCTTCGATTAAACTAACAAACTTTCTAGTGCTCAAGCAAATCTGCATGATTTATTTATTTATTTATTCAACACTCTATAAAAAATTACAAGTCACAAAATAACACATACAAAATTGAACATAACGGATGTAAAAAAAAACAACAACAATAACAAGAACAAATCATATCGGAAATTACAAAATGAAAGTGTAAGGTACCAGCAGGAAGGTGCAAGTCCTTATATAAAACTGGTACCCATAATATCAATTAACGATGATTTGTATTAATTACATGATTAAATTACAGAAATATGGCACACTTATAATCATCCTTATATAAAACTGGTATCCATAATATCAATTAACAATGATTTGTATTAATTACATGATTAAATTACAGAAATATGGCACACTTATAATCATACACGCTAACACCGCATCGGCGGGAGTTTGAAGGTCGTTCACACACAACTTCTAAACCACAACATACAAGCGGGAGAGAGGCTGTATTATTGCTAGTATAATTTTGATGTAATAAATGGTTTGCTACCAAATCTTCTAACAAATTCAGTAAGAAGAGGCTTCTGTTGATTGAGATGGCAAGCTATCCATTGCATATCACAGGACGCAGTAAAATAAATTGATTTTGAAAAGTAGAAGTTCTACGGTTTGGAGGGTAATGATGAACACATTTTAAATGAATTTCTTGGTCTGGTGTTTTAATGCAGCTCTAATTGTATGTTCAATATCAAATGGCTCAAACAAGATGTGGAAAGTAGTTGTTTTATAGACAAGAGGTACATAAATATTGCACGCATTGGACAGTTATACAGGTCATATACATGTAATGTTTTAAGACAGGAAATATTAGGTTTAGTATGAAGCAAGGTATATCACTTATGATAACTATTCTAACTGCCCTCTATTTGAAAGTGAGGTATCCTGTTCATAATTATAATTTTGGAGCAGTTTAGCCCAGCGCGATAAATAGCAATAATTAATATACGTGAAACAGGGGTGCACCAGGGGTGTAGCTAAGACAGAGAATTAGGTACAGGAATAGTCAAATCCCTAACTCATAAGTGTTTTCACTGCAATGTATTGAGATCTGATTGCAAACTGGGAACTGATAATTTCCTCACGCACCTTTCTGTTTCGAAGTGGTCCGAAATTAAAACGATATATCTGATGTCCGACCGTTGTTTTACGGTCTGTAATGCCAAGACGCTCCACCTGGAGGTGAGGCGCACATACACACTGCACAAGTTTAACAGAAACGCGGAATTTTGCGGCATAACAATCATCTGTTATTTTGATGTCGTATATACAGGCGGCTATGAGTTTCAGGCGCGGTTACAACCGGGGGCGGGGGGGGGGGTTCTTACGGCCGAAAATACATTAAAGTAACATAATAACATCCCACCTTTTCCATGTGTTTGAAACTGTTAGCATGAAACCCCCCCCTGCCCTCCACGTCGTATGAGGTTAACTCTTTGGCCAGCTCACTGACCCTCCACGAACATTTTGGAACCTCGATTTGGACTTAATATTTTTTTATGGCGTAGCCCCCCCCCCTTACCCCTGAGCTATATCATTTGGCTGGATGAATGCCGGGAAACATATTAACATATCCGATTTTGGGTGCCGAATGAAGCCCGGCCAGTAGCCCCCTTATAAGTTTTCCAGCTCGAGAACCTCGATCGAGCCAGGACTCCGAGGTTGACGGGCGCCTTGTGGAGTTTGCATAAAATCTCCAATCAAGGAGACGCTACCATGACAAGGATCACAGCGCCACATAAATTTATTCGGGATGCCAGGGTGTTCCCTCCTTCTTTCCAACAGTATCGAAAAATTCTGAAATTTTAGGTTTCAAAAAGGTCACGAGGTACTACGAGGGAGGGAGCGGAAACTGTCGAAAAGAAACAATTGAACCTCATGCGTGGGAAAAAAAACGGCCAACACTCCGTGTCGTAACAATTTTTTTTAGTCATTCGTTAAAAATAGAAAGTGTAAATTTGATCCCAGCCCAACGTTTGCATTAATAAAATTTCTAAAGATTAATTCCCGTCACATTTTGCCTTTTTACCGGGTTTGCAAAGATACACAAATCTATCAAGAATGTTTTAAAACTAAAAAAAAATAACACATATTATACTTTAAAAATTGAGGGAAAGGGGAATTTCCCCCGAAAAAAACGAAGGAATGGTAATCGCCCTTTCGCCCCTCCCCCCCCCCGATCGCGCTATGCGAAATCCAGTTACCTATTAGATGCTTTGCATCATCTCAACGTCGTCGATGGCAAATAAATACTCTCTGAAATCCTAGCATATACTGCCAACATCAAACGATCAGATATTTTAGACTTGCTGATTCTTGTCGTCATCGTCATCGTCCCCGTTCTCGTTGTCGTTGTGGATATCGGTAGCGACCACCACATCCCCAATCTCGTTGACACTGTTTAGTGTAATTTGGCAATCCTGTCAACTCGCTACAGCAGACTGACATTAAGTGGTATATAAACGACTACATCATTTTCATGTGATATAGGCCTAATTCAATTCGTTCACAGAACTCGTCTCCGCTCCGGTAACAATGGTAAGTGAGTTACAATTACTTGTCTGTTATTATAATGGTACTATGTTACTTCATTTGATATTTTGCTATCATAAAATGATAACAGTTTCTGATTGGATTAGAGCGAGTAAATTGTCCATCAATGTATTAAAAACCTATGAAATGATCCTTAGTAACACACTTCAAAATCTTTTAGGGCAAATAAGCTTTAAATAGGGTGTCGAGTGTAAGATTTCTTGGACTGACATTAGATGACAAACTCTCATGGAAGCCCACATCGATAACGTATGTAAATTAATCTCTAAGAATATTGGTGTAATTAACAAAGTAAAATTATATTTCCCGATTTCTATTCTCCGCAATCTGTACTCAACACTAATACTTCCATACTTGGCATGGGGAAATTCTTCCAAATCCCAATTAGACAGAATACTGCTTCTCCAAAAAAGCAATGAGAATAATATGTCATACTGGGTTTCGGTCCCACACTGATTCTCTCTTTTGCGCTAATAATGTTTTATTTATTGAAACATATTTAAAGAGGATAGCTTGTTCAGTAATAACTGTTTTGCAACAAGGTCCTGCTCACAGATAAAAATATATGTACATATTTAAAATAGTTAAGAAGAACAATCCAGACCAGCTGCAACAAAATTCATCGAATGTAAGAACATAGATTTATTATTCTGAAGTTAAAATTGAAAATTAAAAATTGAATAATGTAAGGAAACCCTAAATTGCAAACATTGATCAGATGGTCAAAGAAAATCAATCTCAAAACACACTATTAAAAGAGCACACACAGAAAATACAAGGGCACTGCAAACTCACACGAATTACAGCTAAACAGCTGTTCTCAAAATTGGTGAAATATATTTGTTACAACTGGGGCTTTTCATGCACCAATTTAACAACAATGAATTACCTGCTACTTTTGATAATATGTTCACAAAAAGCAACAATTACATGTACCATAATTATCCTACTAGGCTAGACTTCTTTTAGACCCTTACAGTGTATGGGTGTCCATTATGTCTAATAATATGAAATTAAATGACAATTTACAGATGTGTAACATATGCAGTTTTAAGCATGGCAATGTTTTTGCATATTGTCACGCAGACTATCACTCATCATGCTCATATACCATGATAGTCATGATTACTGAAATACTACTACTGAAATGACGTACTTCAGTGGGTTTCACCACTGAGCTACAGTGGTCTATCTGCCCCAGAGGCGTCGATCCTAGGGGGGGGGGTCAGAGGGGGTGATCGCCCAACCAATGAAAATATTGGGGGGGGGGCAAACATATCGACTTGCCCCCAATAATCTTGACTTTATTTTAAAAAGCACTATAAAACCAGTAAACATGGCATAAAAATCCTATTTAAACATACAAAATTAAAAATTTCTGGCGCGCTTTGCGCGGAAAATTTTGTATTACAATATGGCGCACGGAGCGCGGAGAAAAATTTTGACTTTTTCAACTTTTGCCCTTCCCCATCCGAAACATGAATCGACGCCCCTGAACTGCCAGTAACATTAAGTAACATTTAAAAAAAAATTGTGGTAATATCTGATCTGCAGATTTCACAGACATACCTTTCACCAAAAGGCTAAAGTATGAATGATGTTTTATTGTAGTGCGGGAAGGATGAAAATGAGATTCAATGCCTTAGCGCTGCATGGAAGAGCAGTTGTGTCCCCAGGGGGGAGGGGGATTCAGATCGGCATTTAGCCGTGCCCAAAATGGGCTGGAATCCTAATATGTGAAATGTCACTCACAATACCCCGATGAAGTCGCATCTTACCAAATATAAACACAGAACGAAAAGATACTTTGGTTAAAAAATATGAATATTCAAACTTTTGCAACATGGTATGGTCATGAAACTTTTGATTTTTGAAGACACTTTACTTTAATGGTTTCGTAATTAATCAAAAACTATCGACCGATAAGTTTGCTCTCAAATGTGTGCAAGCCTTTCACAAGAATCCTAACCAACAGACTGGAAAACATTTTAGACAGTAACCAACCAAAGGAACATGCAGGTTTCAGAAGAGGATACTCTACCATGGATCACATACATACAATCAACCAACTTAAGGAAACATTTTTAGAATACAACTTGCCCCTGTGCATGGCCTTCATCGATTACGAAAAGGCATTTGATTCAGTTGAAACACAATCTGTACTCGATGCTCTGAAACAACAAGGGGTTGACAGCACATAAATCAATCTGTTGAAAGACATATATATATATATATATGAAACTGCAAAACAACAGTTATGCTTCACAAAGAAAGTGGAAAGATACACATCAAGAAAGGAGTGAGACAAGGCGATACCATTTCTCCCAAGTTGTTTACAGCGTGTCTGGAAAGCATATTCCGAACACTTCAATGGGGAACAAAGGGTGTCAACATCAATGGGGAGCAGCTAAATCATCTTCGATTTGCTGATGATATCGTTGTTATTACAGAGAGTTTGAATGAATTAGACTAGAGACTATGCTGGGAGAGCTCGATGAATCTAGCAGGAAATGCGGTCTGAAAATGAATATGCAGAAAACGAAAATAATGACTAGTTCTAAGGTACCACAACAGAAGGTCACAGTCAATGGGTGCTACATAGAGGAAGAATATATTAACTTAGGACAGCTATTCAGCCTGAGAGAAAAGGGCCAAGATCAGGAAATAAGAAGGAGAATCAAGCTTGGATGGAGTCAATATGGCAAGCTTAGTAACATCATGAAGGGGGATATACCAACATGTTTGAAAAGAAAGGTCTTCAACCAATGTATTTTACCAACCATGACATACGCGGCTGAAATATGGACCCTTACTGTAAAGATGGAGAAGAAGCTAAAGGTGGCACAACTTACACAACATGGAACGTAATATGTTACAAATTACGTACAAGGGTAGGAAATCCAACAAGTGGGTACGAAAACAAACAAAAACTCAGGACATCTTAGAAACAGCTAAGGATAAAACACGGAAGTGGGCAGGCCACATAAGCAGAAGAACAGACAATAGATGGTCATCAACAGTAACAACCCGGAGACCTATGACAGGGAACAGAAATAGAGGCAGACAAAGCAAAAGATGGAAGGATGAGCTGAACAGTTACTGGGGAACAACAAATTGGTTCTACAAAGCTAGAGATAGGGAATTGTGGCGCAAACAAGTCATGCTGAGGCCTTCGTCCTGCAGTGGACAGAAAACGGATGATGATGATGATGATGATGATGATGATGATGATGATGATGATGATGATGATGAATTACGATATTTGACACTTTCCTTACCTTTGGGTTGTACAAATTTATTACGGTATTTGTAATGACATGTCCTACCAAAATCTTTCTGTGCCGTAGATCTAGGTTATTTTATATTCCACCGCAGTGGAAATTGTTCATTGTGCATATCTTGCCAGTGACATGCAGCGTCATTTTAAAAACTTTTGTATTCTATGGTGTTTATTTGTCCATTTAAAGACACTATATAACATTGTGGATGACCCCTTATTAAAAACTGTCAAATTTGCTGTCTGACATATCTGACAGTGTTTGAATGGAAAAAATAAATACCCTAGAACATAAAAATTCAGGCACTGCCGTCAATTGTAAAATATGTACCCATAAAAATTGGCACATGTATTATTCTCGGCCGATGAAAATTCTGCAACACAGCAGTCTGTGAGTTTTATTTTTTTAAAGCACTTAATGATTATGTCAAACTGTAATTTTTTTCAAGGCTTAATTTTTTAGACCTTATCAAAGACTCTATTAGCATGGAGAATCATGTAGCTCACAGTTTAAAACAAATTAAAATATTGTTACACAATGCCTTTAAGCACTTCTATGCATTTCAGATATCACAGTTTCACAATCTTTTTAAACTGAAGTTCCACAATGTCTTTAAATATATACAAACGTTGAAATGCAGGAAAGGAATACTAGTACCTAACAACCAGCAAAAGTAATGAAGATTTATGTTCGAGCTGTTTTTATTTACATCACATGTTCCGAATAAAGTATAGTATACGTTCATCATATGAACTTGTGAACTCGATGCTTCTATGAAAGACATGCGGAACTAACCTGACTATGTAAACTATGATGTGTAATTCTGTACGCAGATTTTGCTAAAACTGCCAGTAAAATCAGATTAAATTTGCTCCGCTCCTGGTTAATACTTCAACAATGATGTCAGTTTAGAACGTCAATAATGGGCATGAGGGAACTTTATACAATGTACTCCAGCTTATTATAGCAATCATAACCGTCCCTTCAATAATTTAATGCATGCTAAATTCAGGAACCAAATTGATTACCTTCCTTGTAAAATTCCCAGTATTCATCTTGCAGAAGTCACTAAGAGTTGTCTATAACTGTAAAGGTTACCACTTTACATTTTATGCTTGCTGCAATTAAGAGGTAAATGTCGGGCTGTTGTTAATTTCATTTGATTTCATTTGATCGTTTTATTAATTTATTTCTCAGATCAATCTCGTTTACTTCTGGAATGTGTTTGTGAGTGTGTGTTTGTTTGTTTATTTGTTTGTTTGTGTGTGTGTGTTTGTGTGTGTGTGTGTGTGTGTGTGTGTGTGTGTGTGTGTGTGTGTGTGTGTGTGTGTGTGTGTGTGTGTGTGTGTGTGTGTGTGTGTGTGTGTGTGTGTGTGTGTGTGTGTGTGTGTGTGTGTGTGTGTGTGTGTGTGTGTGTGTGTGTGTGTGTGTGTGTGTGTGTGTGTGTGTGTGTGTGTGTGTGTGTGTGTGTGTGTGTGTGTG
>JZLH01S0099856.1:0-10663 GCA_001188425.1 Eucidaris tribuloides
AAATAACTCATGTTATACCATACATTCCCGTCTCTTCCTGGGATTTCTTAATTTGAATAGATTGTGACCCTCATTACCACATTTATGAGTTTTCAGGGACTGGAAAGGTTCTTAACACCCCCCCCACCCCCGAGATTTCTGGGATTGAATGACTTACTCCCTATTGCCCCCTCCCAGTGAATGAGCTTTAGGACTTGTGCAACCTTGCACCACCGCCTGCCCCACAGGATTTCTTAGATTTAAATGGCCAGGGTCCCAGACCCGTGAACTTTGCTGTAGTACTTTCTGTATTATTTACCATATCTGCTGTATTTCATGTTTATTCATAGACAAGCTCATATCTTATGCAAATTATTTAATATTAATTAATATTAATTTAACAAAGTTGATATCGTTTAATAGTTACCGGACGTCATTTGCTATAATCATCATTCAGTGTAGGCTACTGGTTGGAAGTATAAGAAGAAGAAACATTTTTTTGACAATCAAAGTGTTGGCAATTAATCTATGCATAGTTTTAATATGCAAATGAGATGACATCATTAACTTAATTGTCAAATTAATGTACTTTTGAAATGTACTCTTATTGACTGCTCATATGAAGATTAGTGTACCCCAACATTTTCAATAACATCTCAATGATTTATTACCTAAATAAAGACTGTATAACGTGCAAAATCCCACTAAATTCCAATAAAAACACCATACATTTCTGCAAAAGCGTCATTTTATGTACGTTTCTGTTTGTGCAATGACTTCCAGACCACTTATGCAAATTAGTTGATCTAATTAATAGCATGAATCAAGTGAGGATTGTTCAGACTTGAATAATTTAATAATTATTGTTCATCAACAGCTTCAATAATCGCTCAGTGATCAAGTTTAGTAGGGCTAGACATTGTTTACTATTAACACAATGTTTTATTAGCAGCAAAAACATGCGTATTTGAATCTATGCAAATGAGATGACATCACTGACAGAAAACAATAACCTCAATATCCACCAAATGTTATCTATTAATTAACCATTCCATGATCAATGTTATCTAAAAGTTTGATTGTAATTGAGCTTGTCTTTGCGGAGATATAGCGAATATAGTGTCCGCAAATTTCACTAGATCCCCAAAGAAAACGGCGAAATTCTTCAAAAAGTCGCCCATTTTTACGTGTGCACTCATATGTAAATTGACCGGCACACATCTTATTCAAATAATTTTGTGCAAATTTATTGTTTAGATCAACTTAGTATTGTCCAGACTAACTATTTGATACGTTTTGGAAGGCCAGTGGCTAGAATTTATATCCAGATAAAAAACTATTGACAAGTGTAGCCAAATTTTTCAATTTTTGAAGCAATTTTGCCAGCTAAAAACGCATATTTCAGAATATGCAAATAAGATGATGTCATTAACACAAGAATAAAAAATGATGTGAATATACAATTTCATATGGCTATAGAGGATGACAGAATGCACCTTTTCTTTAAGTTTCAGGAAAATTGAACAAGTTGTTACTGAGATACAGACAATAATGTCTGCCCAGATTTCAGCGGCCCCTAAAACGAGGTAAACTTGTTGAAGAAGTTGTGATTTCACATGTGTCCCAATATGTGAAAAGAAAACATAGTCTAAATGAGTTTTTTTCTTGTTAACATCTTTTTTCCATCGAAGGAATCACCAATGAACAAAATGGCACCCAAGTAGTAGGATCATAGGGGGGGTGCACGGTAGACCCCTCTGGCCCACGGACTATAGGCACTAACTTTAGAGATAATGGTTGCATTACATTGATCTATCGTTAATATAAAAACTGAAACTGGTGTAATGTCAGGAAATTAATGAGAAATGGAGAAAAATTTTCACTGTTGACATTTGCGTGATTTGCGCGCAAAATTCAGAGCGTATTCCGACCCCGCGCGCACTGCACTTAGCGCGTAATACGCAATGATACGCTAGCGCATTCCGGGGTCATTGACTGAACTCGCGCGCGCTGCACTTCTCCATGATTTAGGGTTCAATTTGCTGTGTTGTTTTCATTTTGCACTAATTATTAATGTTATAAATACACTTTATTTACTAAATTAAATGGTGTATGTTATGCCATGCACTATCCTAGACTATATGAACTCCAATTGCATAATTATCCCTCGTGCAATTCTATTTCAACTCGGCCTTCGGCCTCGTTGAAATAAAACTGCACTCGGGCTAATTATGCATTTATTTGTCGTGCACATAATCTAGTATAGTGCACTCCACATCATACACTATTTATATATTAGATTCTGCTTGACAAGACGAGTAATTTGGTGTATAATTCAAACCAATTAGACTCTTTTTCTCTTTTGATGAAATTATAACTAACAAGATGTAAGGAAACCCCGACTTGCAAAAAGTAATCAACATTGACATAACAAAAATTGACATTTTATAGCCATGAATTTGGTTTGGGATTAAGCTGTTGATTTATACCCGAAGACACGCACGGTTGACGGCCTTACGTTGAACCACCAAAATGAAATTATAACTAACAAGATGTAAGGAAACCCCGACTTGCAAAAAGTAATCAACATTGACATAACAAAAATTGACATTTTATAGCCATGAAGTTGGTTTGGGATTAAGCTGTTGATTTATACCTGAAAGACACGCACGGTTGACGGCCTTACGTTGAACCACCAAACTGAACGCAGCCACCCAAAATGTATTGAAAAACGCTACCAAAAAGTTTTGTTATAATGATCATTTTGTGAGCTCGTTATAAGTTTTATCTGTATGGCGTAATTGTACACATCGACCGTGACGTGCGTGGTCCTCAACTCTGTTTGGTTGATTCTGATCTGATGACGCTCTGAATAATGAGACTTGTTTTAACCAATTATCTGACAGTATCGTGAATAAAGTAAACAATATTTTGTTCTTTATCTGTCATCAATACGTATTGCAAGCTAAAATAACTACATGCGATGTTAACATTAGTATTACCGGACGCGCGTTCTACGCGCGGGACTACGCGTATCGAATGTGCGAGTCGAGTGGGGTGATCAAGAAATGTATGACGCATCGTAAGAACACAAAAAAACTTAGAAAATTTACACATCTACGACAAATACATGCCTTTTTCATGAAATAATCCAATTTTCCTAATGCCCGTGCAAAGTGAATGGCTTTCAAGCTTGTTTTGAGAATGTCATTTTGCTATTTGTTTTACGTGTATTTTCTTCTCGCGCAACTTTTGCGTTTTGCCATAGACATAACACGGTGTCCGGCAATACAGGTCGATTTTCAGCGCCGCGAAATAAAGAAAATTTTTGAAGGGGTCAGTTCAACTGCCGATTTCGTCAGATTAATCGAGTGACTTTCTTCCTTTTTGTTGAAATATTAATATAGACATTTGAATGAATTTAAAAAATATGATTTTCAAGAAAATCAATCAAGTTTATTGTGTGAATTCTGCATCCAAATAAAAAGTGTCCGGTAATACGATACACCGACATATATGATAAATGTTGCGCACTTTGGTTACTTCGATTGCGTTTTGCCGAGTGAAGCGACAGTGAAGTTGTATGTTCAACATTTGATACGATTTGTTCAAAATTCAGGCTTAGAGTGTATCAACTTTAATCGGAACTCACAGGATCTGTACTGATATATTGGACTTTCAGAGGTTAATACCGGTGAGTAAAATCATAATAATAATAATCATAATCATAATCATACTACTACTACTACTACTACTACTACTACTACTACTACTACTACTACTACTACTACTACTACTACTACTACTAACAATAATAATATTAATTATAATAATAATATTATTATTAAAGGCATTGTATAAAACTGTTTCCAGTTTAAAAAATCTGAGCTACATGATTCCACATGCTACCAGTGTCTTTGATAAGGTCTAAAAATGAAGCCCTGAAAAAATTGTAGTTCAAAACGATCATTAAGTGCATTTAAACAGTGAAAATCATTGACCAACCATTCCAGTTTCCTCCCGTAGACTGCTGTGTGGCAGAATTTTCTATCAGCTGATATTCTATTCATTTGCCGATTTTTATCTGTACATATTTTACGAGTGACTGCATAACTGTCTAAAGTTTTGTGCTCTACGGTGTTTATTTGTCCATCCAAACACTGTCAGATATGTCAGATAGCATAGTTTGACAATTTTTTAAATGGGGCTTCCACACTGTTATATAGTGTCTTTAAGACTGATGTTACCCAGCGGACCTGCATAACTAAAGTGTACCCTTCTCTGTGCTAGAATGCCGAGCGCCTGGCTAGAAAAGCAAGACGGTACCATTGCAAAGTTTTGGTATGACCCAGCCAGGGCTCGAACACAGAAGGGCGCGGAAGCGGGGGGGGGGCAGAGGGGCACTTGCCCAAATAATTTTTGGGGGGGGGCAAAAACGATTTTTGCCCCCCCATGTGCCCCCACTGAAAGGTAAAAAATAATTAATCAATTACAGTATTAAAGACCAAAATGAGCAATAAAGGCAGTTTTCTTGTATGAATATTGTCAATTTCATAACTGAAAAATGCAATTTTTTCGCCCCTTACGGGGCACTTACACTTCTAAATAAATTAAGTGTACATAGATGGTGGCCTCTAGTCCTTCGACGAGTGTGCCTCCGTAAAAGATACCGTTAGTAAACCTTTTCATTTTCCCTTTCTTCTAAGTTTTCTAGCGATATAAGAATATTTTTCATTGCTCGAACAATGCGGTCACGTTTAAGCTTTTAATGAATGCATTTCAGACTAACACCGAATGGCAAAGTGAATATGGCTCACCAATGTAAATGATATCTCTATTGCTCGAAGAATATATTGGCTATTAAGTGCACATCACTTACATTATTGTACGTTCATGAGAAATGAAAATTTACGATGATTCTGAGCTCTCACTCAGGTCGTTCGCGTATATAAGTGTGTATAAATAAATGTTTCTGAAAGGATATTGCATGACAAATATGACTTCTGTTATACAGAAATTAATTGATCAGACGTGAAAATCAGTATAGGCCTACATTGTGAAGCGCTCGCTCGTTTTGCTCGTACTTAGTAAAATGAATAGTTTTCATAAGTTACATGTTTAATTCCCCCCAGAAATTTGTTTTTTAATGGTCTATAAACGCGTCTGCTATACTATATTTTTACGAAAAGTCCCTATTTATAAAATATACATTTAAAATTTGTGTTTAACATGCCTAGAATCACGTCTTTTCTATGCGTATTTTCAAAAAGTCCAATCGTGGGAGGGGTATCCCCTTCCACCCCCAAGGTCGCTTCGTTTCCTTGGAAGTATGACTACCCAATTACAGTTTTTTCACATACTTCCTCTACATCTTTTCTATGTCTATTTAAAAAAAAAAATTGCCATGGGACGGGGGAATCCCCTCCCACACCCTCCTCCGCTCGGTTGATTCGCTCTCTCACAAGTATACCCAATCTTCAGTGAAAAAAATGTATTTACCATGCCTAGAATAAACCGTCTTTGCTATGCGTATTTTCAAAAATTTATATTCCTCAGTCTGCCACTCCCCCTTCTGACTTGTACTTTCCCAGGTATGATGCCTTGCTCCATATCGGCTTTGATCTAATAAGGTCTCCAAAGATAGATTAGTCTTAAAACCAAAGCTTAAACTGATTAGCTTGGTTTTATCTCTTCAAGTACTGATTTGTTTGTTCTTTTGTCAGTCCATGCGATCCTCAACATCCTACGCCAACACCATAGTTCAAATGTATCTAATTTCCTCCTCTTTGCCTTTTTTTTACTGTCCAACATTGCTGACTGGTGATAAAATATGGAGGGTGTGGGAGGACTTGGAAATGTGTGTTTTCAACCCCCCTTGGAAATGATACATTGAAATGACACCCTACTTGGTATGATTATCGGCGAAAGGGTTTTAAAATATAGAATAAAGCGTAAATTGGAATAGCCTAGGTGTACTCACAGTTAGTCTATGGGAGGAAATGGGCAGGTGAATCTGGTCAACGTACTATTTTAACGTTTTAAAGCACTAAATAATCTATTTGAAATACAATTTTTTTCAGGGCTTTATTTTTTAGATCTTATCAAAGACACTTGGGGCATGGAGGATTATGTGGCTCACATTCTTGAAATGTGGTACATGTTAGCCAGTGGCTTTAACTTCATGCATTAGTTCATAAGTAACTGTTTATAATTGGTCCAATATTGTGTGTGTTAGTTTGTGTGTCTGTGTGTGTGTTGCCCATTCATGACACTTTGAGACTCGTCTCGGGTTGTATCCGTTCCACTCCATTACGTCAACTCCCATTCCTATCTGGGATTCAACCTCCCCAGGTCCGCCGGGATAACATCTGTACACGGTTGTACAAAAAAGCTTCTCATGCAGCCAAATCATCTCCTACATGATGTGCTCATTGAGAAAGAAGCACCACAAAGGCTGAGCTCAAGGAAGCCCCTGCGCCCATTCTTGGAGAACCTGGCGGCAGTAGGCTCCACACCATTGGATGTCCCTGAGAGGCTCAAGCCATTCATAGATTCCTGGTCATCTCATCCCCCTGGCAGCAACCTACCCAGAAAGCATTGGGTGCAGTTGAATAGACTTCGTTCAGGTGCTGGCCGTTATGCCGCAAACATGAAAAAATGGGGCATCCCAGATTCTGACCTTTGCCCCTGTGGTGAAATCCAGACCCACGAACGTGTTGTCAATGAATGTAGAGTAACTGGTCCCCCTTGCCCACTGACAGAGATTGACAACCCCCAACTAGTGACCTACCTGACTAACTGCCAGTTTTGAAGTTGTAGTTGACATACGAAATAATAATAATAGTGTCTGTGTTTGAGCGTGTTTGTGTGTGTTTGTGTGTGTGCATGTGTGTGTCTCTGTGTGTTGTGGGTATCTATTTTTGTGTGTGTGTTTGCGCGTGTTTGTTCCCACACTTTTACTTCAGGACTCGCTGTAGTTCTCGAACAGCAGAGCTTTTTGCATTTCGGTGCTGTTAATCGTGCAATTTGGTGAATTTTTTTTTTGGCATGTTTAACCGACTTATAACAGTCTTAAAGGCATTGTATAACAATGTTTCTAGTTTAAAAAATCTGAGCTAAACGATTCCCCATGCTACCAGTGTCTCTGATACGGTCTAAAAATGAAGCCCTGAAAAATTGCAGTTTAAAACGATCATTAAGTGCTTTAAAAAAGTGAAAATCATTGAGAGACCATTCCAGGTTTCCCCCATAGACTGCTGTGTTGCAGAATTTTCTATCGGCTGATAGGAAAATATGTATCTGCACATATTGCACTAGTGACAGCATAACTGTCCAAACTTTTGTGTTCTGGGGTGTTTATTTGTCCATTCAAACACTGTCAGATAATTATGTCAGATAGCAAAGTTCGACAATTTTTTAAACGTGTCTTCCACCATGTTATATAGCGTCTTTAAAGTTGTAATTTTGCTGTAGATATTTCAACACGAAAAAACAAACAAACAACGATTTCATTCAAATAAAATAGGTATAGATTCTTGTATATATAGCATGTGCACCGTCTGCACTTCCATGGAGACGGGGATACTACTGGGGTGGGGGGTTTAAAGAAATTTTCAGAATGGTTTAGAATTAATGGATTTTTCATGGGGAAAATAAGACTCAGAAACTTTGCATATCAAATATTTTCAACCTTATGCCAGGTTTACTACATGTTAGGGAAAAAGGCTGAGGCATAGACCCGTTCCAGTTAAACAAAACCCAATTTGCAATGTTGGTTGTATATAGGCCTACTCTGTCATCAAAGGGACGTGAAGCATAGTCTACAGTCGGCGAATCGTAGCCTAATTTTCTTTGATATTCACTTGTTTACGTCCCGTGAATTCAACGTTATTTATCTCCAGGCAGTTACTATAGGCAGTTTTGCTGGTATTGCGCACAAAATAAATGATGGATGATTGGACATAAAAATTTTGTTTTTTCTTTACTTTTTTTGTTTGAAATTGTTTGTTTGCTATTTTTGCAGCAAGACTACCGTCTGGATCAGTTTGTAATATGCTTGACATAGTGCGTCGAAATCATTTGAATAAACCCAATTGCACTTCGTGACTATTGTAGTATGTTGTGGAACAGCAAACTGAGTGGGTCATTAGTTCTCAAGGTCATGGTAATTTGTGCCTTTATGCAAGTTTCACTTTGCCACATATGTCGACATGCTGTCTGATTTATTGCATGGTTCGTTGATAGTGTTTATCCCCCCCCCCCGATTCAAAGTACTGTTATCCATTATCAAAAGTCCTGTACCTGTTTTTCTATACGCTAAGATAAATAGGTTCAACTTTGCATCTTTAAAGGTGCAGACCGATGTCACACTCGGAGCACCTTCAAAGGTGCAACTTTGCACCTTCCTGAAAGGTGCAAGATTGCACCTTGAAAGGTACTGGATTGCACCATAGAAAATAAAAAAATCTTTTTTTTTTGGCAAACTGTGTGTGTGTGTGAATCGCAATTTACGTTCTTTCGAGTGGTATTTATATTAGTTACATTATAATGCAATTCATTAACATTAACAAATATTTATAAACTCGGACGTATATGACCATATAGGCGGCGGAAGCAGGGGGGGGGACGGGGGGACACGTCCCCCCTAAATTTTAGGTGGAGGGGACTCTCCCACTCAAAAAAATGGCGAAAAAGAAAAGAAAAAACAACAGAAAAAGGAAAAATACCCGAAAACGAAAATCGAAATCAAATGTTATGACTTTTTGCAAGTTAATTTACTGGTTTTCCATTATACGCAAAAGTATGCACCAAATCATGTGAATTAATTGAGTATGAAACTTTATTTTTTTCCAACTTCTCAGGGGAGCACATCCCCTCTCAGACATCGCCTGCATTTGCATACGCAGGTAGGGTGTTTTGGGTCTTCAAACACCCGCCTTTTGCCAAAAGGGGGATGTTAACACCCCAAACACCCCCTTTTTCGTGAAAATTCATACATTTTTTGTCAAAAGAGGGGTGTTTAAAATGTCAAATAACCATATAAACCAGAAATGTAAATGACCACCAGCAGCTACGTACAAAGGAATTATATTATGGGCTACCAGCCGTATACCATTTACTCTATATGCAGGATAGGTTTGAAGAATAAATAATTATCCTGCCGGAAACATCTTATAGGCGAGGGTAGAGTAGAATGACAGAAAATTGTTTAATATTCATGATGAAAAATGAGACTTAACAACTTTGCATTTCAAAAAAGAAAGAAAACAATTTATTTTATTTGACCGAGAGGGGATGAGGAGGAGATAGAGAGAGAGAGAGAGAGAGAGAGTGAGGGGGGGGAGGAGAGAGTGAGAGAGTGAGTGAGTTAATGTTACACTATATGTACTGATATACAGAGCAGGAGTGATGCCATCAAAATAGTTTGGAAATACGGTGATAATAACCAAAACATAATTCAGTGCAACTGAAACTCTTCTACTGATAGAAACAACAGCCGAGACGTTCAGCACCTGGATCTGCTGTAGTCTACATGTATCTGAACCAGGGTGATGTTACACTTCAGTATTCTACATGGTGCCTACACATTGTATTAGTAATTTAATGTGTTCTTTCTCTTTAGAGTGCCTGCAGGAACCTATGTTCATACAAACAAGCCATGATGGGACACTGGTCTTTTGTTATCGTTGCACTGTGGGTGATTTTCTGTCTCCTAACTCCAGCTACAGGTAAGTATTTCATTATATGTACACAGATAACCGATGCTCTAATTCTACTTTAAGCTGAATAACTGATCCACTTCATACGGGACTATAGAGAATCCTTATGGCACAGCCGGTTTACTTCCAGGACGGCAATCACCATTTCACATACATTGTCATTTAAGTCAATCTCTGTACTTTCCAAAAGGCTCTTTTTAGAAGTACCATTATATTATTATTACAAAACTCTGTCAAGTACTGATATGGTATCATTATTGTTCCTTATTTCCAATGGCAAAGTTATTTATTATATTTCATGTTATTTTAAGCTGAATAGGCTTTTCCATTCATATGTCAAAAGGCTATGCGGTCAGCGGCCGAGTGTATGGTTAGCTGATAAACTCTGCTTGACATTCGGCCAGCTGGCCGCGACAGGCCGCGCCAAGAGCACCATAACGTTAATTTGTCGCTTTGGAAGTCTTGAAGATTAACAGTCCAGATTTTCACTAAAATTGCGCAATCTCTCCAAGGGGTCTATGAGAGGTGTTTATTTATAAGGCTTTTCACATTGAGAATGGTTTAAGCTAATTTCATTCATTTTGCCGTTTTTTTGGAGGGCAAATCCTGAACCAAATTTTTAAGTATTCAATCATTAATTGCCCATCAACACACTAAAAAATTAGGGTACATTTAGGGTACAAAGTAATGTGTTTTGAAGAAATGTCACCCTCCAAGCCAAGTTGTACCTTTTAGGGTACAATTTCGAACCCTTCGAAATGATGACAAAGAAAAGGGGTACAATTTTGAACCCTTACTAATGCGGTTTGCAGACCCTATTTAAGACTTATGATTGAAAAATGAAAGATAATTTCCATGTTTTACCTGATGACAGGCTACTAAGATAACAAACAGGCATAATTAGCAAAAAGTAGTCCTGAACACTGTGGTTGTGAAAAGGGAAAGTCGAGAAACAATTTTACAAT
>JZLH01S0099872.1:10995-13495 GCA_001188425.1 Eucidaris tribuloides
GTGGGCATGCATTAAATGCAAAAATGTCACTTTCAAAAGTCACAGGAGTCATCTCTTATGCCTAAATAATGATAATTACTTTTCTTTCATTAGAGTGTGCTCACTCAACCATGACATGGTACTCAAGTCCCCACCCTAGTACTTTCATACTAGTTTGACTCGAGCGTTATCATTGAAGTTCAGGCGGTATACGCTTTATTTGCCTTCATAAAAGAGTCATTGTGAATAAGGTCCGTGTTAATTGTTTAAGTTCATCCAAACTATGGCCGTTTCTAGTTAACTTAGATCTAAAAGAGTACAGGCCCATTTTATCCGAAGTTGTACTTCGTCTTTGAATCCGAATACCCCGATGCTACAATTTTACAAACATTCTTTGGCTATAAATCTACACTTTCCTTTTTATTGTGATGGAACATTATGAGGTCGACAGTCTTCAGAATCTACGACAAAACGACTAGGATAGAGTAAAAATAAATATCACAAAATAAAAATGTAAGGATTACGTACACTCTAGTCTCTTTCGGTCAGATTTATAGGACAACGTCGTCAGACAATCGAAATTCACTAGACCTCGGTATCCCTAGCGATCGACCGTGCCAGGCATGAAATCCGCCTCACGGCCATGTAGCTCTATCGCTTGACGTCGAACTGCTCAATGGAGCCAGATTTGTCTTGGCAGTATATTCGACGACGACGACGACGACGACACAAGCTGAAGCTTTTGGACTACAGGCAAAGACAAGATAGTTTTTGGCTGTACTTTGTAGGGCTTTCTCTCAAACGCAAAACATTATTTCAAAAACATTTGAAGATTCATACAAAACATAATATAACAAAGCATGAATATCACATAAAAAAGATAATGATGTGTGAGGAAGTGTGATAGCTCCACCGTATGTACTGAATTGATTACAATTAATGGTCGGAAGACAACTCCAAAAACTACCACAAACCGTTGAAACAATGAGACGATTCATCAAAGTGGTGATAATGTGACCTACTACACATTGAGAGTTAGAACTTCAACATTTTACGTCTTAGTGTCTTTGGAAAAGAACTGATAGATGAGTCTTAAGTTCATGTCTTTCGGTAACACATTCCACTCCTCAAACCCACAAAATGCAATTTATCATTTCCTATGTTCCGTCTTGACTCTGGGTATGACGAGTGTTTTATTATCTTTTTTTGTCAAGTAAAATACGTTTGTTTACAAATTAGCAATAATCGTCCAGGAGAGGTGGCAGATGGTAATAAATAATCAGTTTTTGTAGGCCCATATGGAAGTGCCAATTGGCGATCAAAATCTTGTGTAACTGAAATAAACACAACAAAAAAGTAACAAACACCTTTTTTTCAAACTACCATAACTTTTTAACGAAATGAGTTTTAGCAACATAATTTGGCAGGAGTATTCTTCACTCATTGACTAACTTCTTTGTGAAAATGTGATTGATCCGTCAAGCCATGCATGAGTGGGCATGCATTAAATGCAAAAATGTCACTTTTCAAAAGTCACAGGAGTCATCTCTTATGCCTAAATAATGATAATTACTTTTCTTTATTCATAGAGTGTGCTCACTCAACCATGACATGGTCAGGGGCGGCGGAACCGGGAACCGGGGGGGGGGGGGTCAGGGGGGGGGCCACGTTGCCCCCCCGAAAAATTTCCAATAGGCAAAAAATGCCCTTTTTTCCAAGTGAAATGTGCCCTTTTTTGAAGGGACACATTTTTCTTCAACGACGCATTTTCGTCCTCAAAGATGATTTTCTTTTATTTATTATGTATTATATATTATAATAATGTTTTTCTTTTCTTTTTCAATTCTTTTTTTATATATTTTTTTGCCGCTGACAGGGCACGTCGTACAGTACAGAGAAGACATAATTGGGTAACTTGTTCAACGAAGGGGCACATCTTGTGCCTAAAAGGGGCATCTATAGTGGCCTCTCATCTTAGTGCCCTCATGGATGGGTGGCAAAACTTAGGCCTTCCCTGCACTGTTTGCCCCACTAACCCCATTTTATTTCCAGGCTTTTCTAAATCAAATGTGCCCTTTTTTGGTTTGTACCAAGACTGAGTGAGGGGAAACTTGTTTTTTAACATACGCATTTTCTTTGGTTGACAGTGATTTTATTTCATGTATTCATGATTTATTTTATAGATTTTGCCCCCGATTGGGGCACATTGTAGAGTAAAGAGAAAAAGTGGGTACATTGTTCAACAATGTGGCACATTATATGCCTACAACAAGGGGCGTTTGGCATCTCATGTAGTGCCCTCAGGGGTGGCAAAATGCCCTCTCCATCTCTTTTCCTGATAACATGGCCCTATTTCAATGATGTACTCTTCAAGCGACAAAAAGTGTCTTTCGTGAGCAGAGGCGTCGACCCTGGGGAGGGGGCGGGGGGCGATCGCCAATAACGGTTGAAAATTTCATAATATGCAATGCAAATATTTTCTAAAAAGCTTTGGAAAGCACTATAAGATCATTAAACATAT
>JZLH01S0099872.1:18495-23817 GCA_001188425.1 Eucidaris tribuloides
TCCCGCCCACCTACGCCACACCCACCTACGCCACGCCCAGTTTGTCGTCACCCGGTCTCACCGCCCCGACCGCCATATCTCCAGGTCTTCCATATGGTAGCGTTCTTTCTCCAAGTTCAAGTTTCCAATCAAGTTTTCAATCAAGTTTTCAACCAAGTTATCAACCAGGTTTGCCATCTAATAGTTTTCCATCGGGTGGATTACCGTCACCCTCTCTACCCTTCTCTAACGTTCCCATGCAGAACTACCCGGTGACCAATTTTCCTTCTGCGACCTATCCCCCGGGAAGCTACACCGACTACAGTCAGATGAACTTCGCTACCCAACCCACCTACTCCGTCGATTATGCTGTCAATTTGACACCTCTCAGCCAACCTCGAGCCGTAGAGGAGTTCGTCGACGACTTCTCGGACGAATATGCAGAGGATTCGCAAGTAACCGTTGACGATTTCGTTCCATAGAGTTACCGGAGACTTTCAGAACAAACGGTGTTTCTTCGCCGGGTTAAACTCAAAATGTTGTTGACATTAATTTCTATATCAGGCAACATGAGGAATGTTTTATTATCATGGGAACGTTAAAATGAAAGAAGTTTGTATTTTTGCATCGAAGTTAACTGTTTTTAGCGATATGATGCTTTCATTGAAAAACGAACTGGAGACATTGAAAAAAAAACCATTCAAATTTAATAGCTTTCTCATTTTGTTCGATTTGATTTGTTTGCTTTCCATTAATATTTTTTTGTTATTCTCGTTAATTTGTTCGCTTCCCTCTATAATTTGTTTGTAATAGTTACATTTTTAGCTTTTTCTCGTGATCATATTTAGAGAAAATAATTCTGACAACTTAATGAGAATATTTGAACAAATCGGAAGTAATTTGTACCATTTTAAGAAACTTTACTCGACATACAAATATTATGTGAACACTGTTTCTGTGATTTGGTAGTCGCAAGTCATAACGTTAACAAGGATGGTTTTCACAGATTTCTCCCGAATGATAACACAAACTCATTGTTATAAAAATTACAAAGAAATATTCTTAAAATTGATATATTCTGACTACTATGGCAAATGGTACGTAAAAGTTATGAAAATGTAAGTTTTGACAATGTAAGTTCTGTTCGCATTTAGTCTCACTTCGAGAACGTACTGACTACTGACGCACAACTTGCAATGACGGAAATATCCAATTCAATTCAATTCCAATCAATTAAGTATCAGTATCTGATTTTCTTAATGTATTACTATCAAATTTGGACGCACAAAAATGCATCTCTGATATTTAGTACTTCTTATCTACATTTTCATATTTTTTTTCATAAAGTATACTTTTCTACGACATGCTATGAGCAAAATTAATTATTTTAGAGTTAATTCATACTCTTGTGATTGCCATACATTTTACAAATCGTATGGCATCACAGGCATCGTATTAAACATTGCGGAGGTTTCATTTTGTTGTACAACTAGTCCTAAATACAACCCATCATTTTCACGAACATGGACTGTTGCAGTGCCATAGTCTACAAATTGTGGGAGGAAAACAAATGTTACATGTTTCCACATTGTCATGGCGTTTCCGGTTGCATTATGGGTGTCATTAGTGCACCCTTTTTATGATTTTAGTCAAAAGAGGGTGTTTTTCATCCTGTCATGACGGTGGGCCTTTAAGTCAAACTTGTATGGCTGATCTACATAATAGGGCTTGAATGGACAAATAACCTAGAATACAGAACTAAAGAAAGTTTTACTGCCACCAGCAAGATATGTATGGATAAATATCACAAGTTACTTAAGCATCCACTGGACTCTTTAAAGGCAAGGTCTACCCTCAGGCTGACATCAAGTTGGTTTTAATAAAAACAGAACAATAAGAGAAACATATTAACGAAAGTTTGACGACACTCCACCAAAGAATAAAAGAGTTATGAGGTTTCAAAGTTTTGAATTTGTGACGTCACATGCGAGCAGCTCCCCATATGCCATGTGATATAAATTCCATAAAAGTGCCGTTTTCTCCGAAATTTGAAAATGATTTTACCTGTGCACTCAATATATTATTAGAAACATTATTTCATACATGCTTCTATGGAAAAACAACATTCAGTTATCATGAACCATTAAAAAATAGCAATTTGTGGACTTTATATTACATGACATATGAGGAGCTGCTCGCATGTGACGTCACAAATTTAAAACTTTGAAACTTCATAACTCTGTTATTCTTTGGTGGATTTTCGCCAAACTTTCGTTAATATGTTTCTCTCATTGTTCTGCTTTTACTAAAACCAACTCGATGTCAGGGTGAACCTTGCCTTTAAGACACTTTATAACATTATGGAAGCCCCATGTACAAAACTTGCTAAACTTTGCTATCTGACATATTGTATCTGACACTATTTGAATGGACAAATAAAGACCCTGGAACACAAAACTTCAGATAGTTATGCTAAATATCACTAGCAAAATATGTACAGATAAAAATCGGCACATGAAATATTTGTCAGTTGACGAAAATTCTTCAACACAGCAGTCTAGGGGAAAACTAAAATGATCGTTCAATGGAACTAAAATGGTCGCTCAATGATTTTCACTTTTTAAAAGCACATAATGATCGTTTTGAACTGCAGTTATTCAGGGCTTCATTTTTAGACTCTATCAAAACATTGGTAGCACGAAAAATCATGTAGCTCAGACTTTTTGAAACTGGAAACATTGTTATACGATGCCTCTAATGCAACGCATGTGTCTATGGTGTGGGCAGGTATGGTTAAACCGGCCACTCCTAGAATTCCACTATTTTAAAGCACTAAATGATCGGTTTGAAATACTTTTTTCACGGTTTCAATTTTTGACCTTATCAGCGACACCATTAGCGTGGAGAATTGTTCAGATTCTTAAAATGAGAAACATTGTTCAAAGATACACTTAAAAGGCTAACATCATTTTTATTGCATGACCGTCTGTCTAACTGTCTTCAATTTATCGCATTTAGGACATCATTATTTTTACAAATTTATTACGGTACCTTGATCAAACTTATAATCAAAGTCCAATTACGCAGAGCGAGATATTTCTGTTTTAATCTTGACCCATTCCATACGAACAAGGCGTGAGATATCGGCATAAAATTTATTTTAAAAAGGTGTACAGTAATACATGTGAAAAATGATTGTACATTTAGTATATCATCAGAGACCAAAGCTGGGTACATTACATCGCGGGATAAAACTTTGCACCTTTCCATTATCGTGTAAAAAATATCGGCAATTCCATTCTGTCCCAACAGCGGACTATATGGCTTTGCTTGATCTGACATTTTTTTTCCTTCAATAAGTCATAAAGTTATAAAGTATGGTATTTTCAGAACGGACAAAAAAAAAATAAAACCTTCAACTGTACCAAAAATGAATAAATGAAAGATTTGTAGAGAGAATTTAGGAGCCGAACAGGTTTGCTGTTCATCTCTCTAGTCTCTATTATCAAATGATAATTGGATCAAATACTTGTTTTTATCCCCCCCCCCCCCCAAAAAAAAATAAAAATGGAAGCGTTTCAAAGAGTGCGAATTTCGGGGCAATTATTTATAATATAGCTCTATCTAAAAAAGAACTATGGAATATTTCAATATCATTTATCAAAACTATACACTGCGTTTAATGCGGACATTTGTTTGTGCATTCCTTTCGATTTGTACAAATGCAACAACGATGCCGGTGACCCGAGTTCCGTTGTCAGTCGCAGTGGAACACAAACACGATTTTTATAAGGGTTACAGCGCCCTCTCTTGTTAAATATGAATACGTTTTAGCTTTTAACAGGTGTCAAATCATGGACCACTGACAAACGAAAAGACAGAAGATACAAATGTGTGTGTTTTGTCAAAGTATTGCATATGTATTTCTTTGAAAACAACTTGGTAATTTGCAAAGGAATGATGTATTTTTATGTGTATTCCCAGTTACTACGATGTTATAATGATTGGAGTGAAACTTTTCAAATTTTCTTGAAACTTGAGATTTTAATTGTAAGTCATAGAATTTTGTATGCAGTCATAATGCTGCAATAATTATGCACCAAAGTTGCTTCAATTATGCTTGAAATATTTTACACTGTTTCGAGGTAACGAGTAATTTTGTGGATAAGCTTTTCATAATGAGTCATTGAGAGGCCAAGAATTTTATGGATTAGCATTTTACAAAGAGTCATTTTTTTTTAAATTTAGAGTAAGAAATGTTATAATTAGAGTTCAATATTTTTGTCAGAATTATATTTTGCTTTAATGTTACATAAAAAATCACGTTGTTGACTGATAAATATTGTATAGTCATTGAATCGTGTGTACACGTGAAGTTCAATTAACAATAAGGACATTCACCGTTTTAAAATGTCAAGTTTAGTTTGGGACATTGAGCATGATATAGGTTTGTTAAATAACATTAAATTAGAAGGAAAAATTTTTATTTGATGGATTGATACTAGATACGTTAGGACTTTTTTTTTTGATGATTTAAGACATAGATTAAAGAAAAGTGAAGAATATATCAATGGTTGTATTTATATCCGAGTATCTCATCCAGTCGTTTCTTTATTTTTAGTTTGTAATCAGCAGCTTTTGAGAGGAAAAAAGAATACTTATGAAAAGGATCGGTCAATACTCGTGAAAAACAAACAAACATGCAGCTGCACATTTTTAATAAAGTACACTTAATTTCCTTTCATCCTTCCGTTTTCCCCTATATTATTATAGTTGTGATTGTTTTTTTGGTTCTGTCCTAGAGATGTGATGGTAATCCAGCATCAATGTTCCCACAGAATCAGTGGTACTAATATCTTTAATATATTTCTTGATTGTTGTATTACTTTGATGGTTAATTTCCTAATTAATAAATTACACATTCCAAACAAATTTATACAATGTTGTATATTTTGTCACATTATGATGGGCTTGTCGTGTAACTCTAGTTTTGTATTGAGGGTTTCCCCGGGGGGGGGCCAGTCAAACATAATGTTGTACACATGCGTGACCAAAAAAACGCGTTTAAAGGGGTGTTTTTTCATTTTTAGACGAGGGCCGCGCGTGCACGCATTAAGGGTATCAAAAACACCGATTTTCAACAAAAAGGGTGGTTTTGAAAGTCTGTTCAAACGCATTTGGGTATTTTTTCCCCACAGCTTATTTTGAAAGACTGATCAAACGTGTTTAGGGTATGTTTAGGGGCTCAAACGTGGAAATGATGCACGCGGAAAACTCGTTTAGGGGGTTATTTTGCACCCAGAGAAAAACTTGTTTAGGGGGTGTCTGGAAATAATTTGGTCA
>JZLH01S0099917.1:11538-22305 GCA_001188425.1 Eucidaris tribuloides
CCTCTGTCTGTATATGTTTTATATTTATGATGGAAATGAAAAAAAATAAAATCAATCAAATCAATCAATCAATTTTAAATTCCAATTGCGTTTAATTGGTATTGGTGAAATCAAATTGAACAACTGAAATCAGTTAGCAAGAATGGGAGTTTTCAATGGGAAATCACGATCCCAGTTGGTGCAACTTCCATTTCCAACAAATTTAATTGGATCCAATTGAAAATCAATTAAAATCAATTGGGACCAATTGGGACCAATTAAAACCAATTAAAATTTCAATTGGTTTAAAAACTTTTACTGTTAATTATAATCTAAAATATGATTATTAATATTTAAATAATTAAGTTTGCATTTTGGTTGACTGTTAATCTGTTTTAATTGGAATAATTTGGTGATTAGGTTCAACTGTAAAATGTCAACTACTTTAAAATCAAGCCTGAAAATGAAAGTCATAATCCCAGTAGCGATTAGATTTCAAGTTTTGGATTGAGTTCAGTTTGTACAGAGTCAATACCAACAAGTGCTTTGAATGGGAAATTGTAACCTCAAATATATCGTATATTCCCAATTGAGTTTAATTGGTACCAATTGAAAACCAATTAAAATCAATTAGAATTTCAATTGGTTTCAATTGGAAATTCGTCCTGGGTATACTCATAACATACATAGAATTACATTGTGTGAATATGAAATAAATGTACTGCACCGCTCATGCGGAAAATAAAAATTAGAGAATGCTTGTATAGATGCATACTATTTGCTGTTCAGAAAAAAAATAACAGCAAACAAACGCAGGTATTATGGAAAGTAGGATATAAGTGGGGAATCTGCTGAAGCCAGGCTTGTAGTCTATAGGCCCCGTGTGGTAGTTTAGACTACTATCCGTTCGAGGACAAATGAAACAGTTAACACTAAGACGATACCGGTATAATGACAATACTAGTGGGACAAAACAGGACAAGAACTAACAATACAGAGAAGAGAGGAAAAAGAAGGATAAAAAATATGAGGAAGGATGGGAGAAACAAAAAAATGCAAAACTATAGATGCCAGTATTCCAAATTTGAAGAAATAATAGAAGCACCGGTTAAAATGTAGGGCATGGGTAAATTAAAGATGATAATTTTGCAAGTAATATTAATGTGGGGCTTCCATGATAATTTATCGTCGAGGTTAACACCTAAAGATTTTATCTGGGATACATTATTGATTAGTTTGTTAGTGAGAAAATACAGTTCCATCCTAACGGGGGGGGGGGTACACCTACGTCTCTCATATGACAGTGTATTTAGGCATGTGAGAAACATTTACCAAGCTCAGCCGTTAAACCGTCAAAAATACTTCAACAAACTTAATAGGCTCCATTGTTATGTTTATGTAATTCGTTATTTACTGATAGATTTTAAGTAACCAATAAGATATCAGCATCACCGTGATGTCATACGCACTTGAAATTATTTCCAATGAATTCTACGCCCCAAAATACCCTAGAATGATATATTTCTTGCGAAAGATAACATAGAAAATAATTTTGGCGCAAGTTGAACTCATTCTGGCCCACTGTGCGACGTTTCGTCACTTTTTTCCTTTGAATCTCCCGCATCTTTTAAGACGCATACTTTTGTACGCACATGTCGCACCAAAAATTGCTCAAAAACGTGAATTCATGTACAATTTCAATACAAATTATGTTTTCAGCCAAAAATCATAAATGTATGAATATTTTTGCTATTACTCATTCAAATTGTTTAATTTTATGCTATTTATGATGGCAACAGTGTCGCCGACAAATTTCTTCGAAAAGATATGAAAAACAAAAGGTCGAAAAAACAAAGAAATACAAAAGAACTTGAAAAACAATAAAATACATAAGGAATAAGCTTAGATATCGAAAATTTTTGGTAGTACATTTGCTAAAAGCACTACAAAGAGTATCCAGACCAAACATTAGCACATTTGGAGCTTTATTTAGTGATTTACAGCAAAAAGACTGATTTTACTAAAAAAAAATCACGCATAAATTAGCATAATTTATCAAACGAATCTTTTTTTTTTGTTAAACAATACAATTTTGTAGAGTACGTGGCAGGCGACGTGCGTGCCGATTTTAGTCACAATCGCGCGGTCGGCGGCTGAGATCAGATTGAAGGGGGGGCGCCGAGGACCCCCCCCCCCCCCTCCAGTATTTTCATGGAGCCAAATAGCCCAGTACAGTAAGGGTTAAACACGCACAACAAGATGTCAGATATGACCGATTCTTCATGGTTACCTTTTTCTTGGCAGGTGCGATAAGTGAGTCTGCTCCATGCCGATTATCGTGTTGATTGTTAGATTGCGTAGTTGCAGGTTGCTAAGATCGCCACGACGTCGAATTAGATCAGCCATCTGTTGTTCACAACTGGCACACTCTGATAGGCAGTCAAACATCAGACGGTGTTTATAAAATGCGTTGAGGTCAGTATAGAGAACCTTTTCCACGATTCGGAGACAGATCCGTGTACTCGAACCGGTCATGAAACGCAAAATGTTTTCATATTCTAAGATATTGTTTCCCATTTTTTTCAATACACTGTCTAGTTTAGAACGCCTGAAAGGCATAAGCCATTGTTTGGTATTTTGGATCAGTGATTTCGCCGCGCAGTGCTCCTGGGCGAGCTTGTGGTAGAATTCAATTGATGTCGTCGATGTTTTGCTGTGGTGAGCTCGTTTCAGTGGAACAGAGGTTTTTGAAATCAACCCCAATTTACAACCAGCATCAAGTGTATATGGCGTATGTTGAAAGTCTGCATCGGTAAATACGATTTTTTTACTATAATGTAACAGTCCCGATAGAGCAATGCTGCCAAGTTCATTCAGGAGCTGGTGAAGGTCGGGCACTTCATCCCCATATTTCGACTGTGCATGATGCCAGAGGAACAGATTGATACTATCAAACAGTCCAGTCTGCGACTCGATGTCCCCGATAAGATTCTCTTTCCAAAGATCGCATATCATGACGCACATCAGAGGAATTATAATAAGGGCATTGATCAAATCGTTTCGCTTCAAGTACGCACACAGTTCACCAGCCGCTTTACAATTGTCACGGAAGAAACGTTCTACATATGACAATGAATCTGCATGAGAAAATCCCTCAATCTCCATCTTTGTGTAGATCCTCGGAAGGTCATCCAAGTCAAAATGGCTTTCCAAATATGGGCGACACGTGACTAAAACACGGCATTGCTTACACCGTTTAAACCGTAGAATGTCAATGATGTTGCTTTGATGACCTTTCGACTTTATACTTCCGTTGTACTCATCGTAACCATCGAAGATGATTATGCAATCATTCTCGTGGCGACTGATGAAGTTTTCCAATGCCTCTGCCGTGACTCCAGGAATATTGCCCAGGAGCTGTGACAAGATTGCTTCCCCGACTCCCATGTTCTGCTCTACGGCTCGAAGCTTTAGGACAAACAAAAGAGGAACATCTTTTAAAGGTGAACCCTCAGTCTCCTGTGCCCAATCATACGCCATCTTTGCTACAGCAGTTGTTTTGCCAGCACCGGCCTTAGCAAATATGGCGATGCGATTTGGCGACTTGTCATCCACTTTCGTTTGAAACACATCATTTACCGATCCTTGCAGTGGGATTTTGCGCCGATCTCTTTTGTTTACATCGTGGTCACTGTCTATATACATGGATATCCTTGTATAAACCTGTTCCAAGTTGACAACGTCTGCTTTATCCCATGGCCTTATCTGCACTTTTGACGTCACTGTATTGTAGTGTTCTTGCAACCTCTGACGACACTCTTTTACGCTGAATTCTGGTGTGATGCATTCAAACAGGATATCTGAAGATTAATGAATGATAACACAATATTCATCTTGCAGATTATTACTCATCAATCATTATTCTTAAAATGTGTTTTTTTTTTATCTGTTAAAAGAAATATGGGGTACAAAAAAACGGGATACGGTAATATCCTTGCGATTATTCTTAACTCCTAATATGATGATTACAAATACTCTATAAAAATTCACAAACAAGCGACTGGTACTACTGAATTTCCAAATGTATTTATTGATGCCAGCATTTGCTTTTTCATTCCCAGAGTGCGCTACGCTATTCTGATGATCAGTTCTCTGTTGTCAGTAAAGCCAGGAGTGCAGCCCATTTCCACTTCCTGGAAGCAGCCTATATTACATTCGAGTATTATATTCGGGTGATATATTCTTTTGTGTAATGGTGAAACTACACGGGTGGGGAGGGAGGACACATCTTGCACGTGCCTGTCTGTGCTGGAAAAAGAGCAAAGAAACGGGGAAAGAAAGGGAAAAAAGGAACAGAAAACTGGGGCGATTGGTGTTAGAAATTAAAGTAGGGCGTCTTTATACTAAGTATATTTGCTGTTTTTTATTTCAAAGTTATCAAAAACTGCTTATTCTGCTTATTCTATAATTTATTTAATTTGTTTACTCAAAATGGCGAAATAGATTTGTGCAACAGCTGTATATCTAGGTCTCTTATTTTTAATCGTGGCAATAATGAGCCGTTTAATTCATCATTTTTAAGCACCCCCTATTCGCTTGGCGTAAGCACCGCTTTAAACCCACCATCTGAAGGAAAAAAATAACAGTTGAGCGACTGAATCTCTCTCCCAATGAGTTGATATACAATACGCCACGGGTTCCATCTATTGTTACACATTGTCACCAAGAAAACTAATTGTATGGTATTTCATGAATTTATTCTCAAGAATCTGGTGCAAGATTAAATAACTTGTGAATAATGGATGTATCCTTAGCTTACAGTGTCAAGTTTAGATGAGCACATTGCAAAATCCTCTTTTTTCACCTAATGTGTCTTTTAATTAGCGGATGAAAGATATCTTAACCCAAAATAACAAATAATCATTTACACCTTCGATGAAAACCAGTTTAGTCAGTTTATTCGCTCAATTTTCTGCACAGTTAAATGCCAACTTGTGTAAATGAACTTCGTGCGGCTGGCAGAAGATCGTTAGCAAAAGGGCGTTAACAGTAATCGCTTGTAACGTGATAACCATTGACTTATTTCACATGAAATCAAAGTGTAGTGATCTTTTAGATCCTTATATCAGTACGTAAGGCGAAAATATGGAATAAGCCTGTATGGTTTCAAACTAAAGGCAATTTACTGTTAACGCCCTTCTACTTAGAGCATTTGCTAACGACCTTCTGCCAACCGCATGACGAAATATCAAACATGCAAACAATATGTTATATTTGATGTCATAATTTCCAAATTATACGAGACAGTGACAAATAAATCTGCAAACTTATTACCGACAAGGAATACCATTAAATTTGTCGAATATGATTATAAATTTTGGCTTTTAATTCGAGGAACTGACAGAAATACAATGTAGACATAAGTGTCATGTCCGTACTCTCACATCTTAGGAAGTAGGAGAAAATGTGTCCCATCGACAACAACTAATTACATTTATTGATCTTTTATTTATTTCCTTTCACACCTTTCTGTTTGCTTCCAGACTGGGGCTCATTCACTTCTCTGATGGTGAGTTCCTCCATTCCTCGTACTGAAACCAGATTGGCTGCACAAAAATACACAATTTTAGACAGAAATAAAACATGGTTGAGTTGAAGTTATATTTTCTACAGTACAACGTCCCTTGAATAGATACTTCTGACTGCAAACAAAACAAAAGTTAATTTGGCATCTTCAGAAGTTTATTTATTTATTCCGTTTTATTTCCGCATGGTAGCCCTTTCAGTTAGCAAACTGATTTACAAAGGGGCCCTGCAACACAGTAAAAAAACACACACACACAAATATATCACAATATAAACATACAATATGAAATGGAAGTGATTTAACTGTAATTCAATAATAAATTATAGGTTTTTTTCGCTTAAATCACTGTTCGTACTCATATTCGATACAAATAAAATTACCACACTATTAACGTCCAAGCATGTAACCTCACGTTCAATTACACACGACGCATTCAAATTCATGTAATTACACAACTAGCAATGTAAGGTTACTTAACACTCGGATACGTCATGGAGTTGTGAACGTGAGTAAATTCTAATGGCACTTAAACGTTATATTAATTATCTGCATAAAAAGAAAGGAATGTATTAACACAGTTTACAGAATAATATACAGTAGTAGAAAATTCCAGATAAAAATGAAAAATCTAGCTTCCTATTATCGTGAAACAAGAATTTTATCATTACCATTAACTGTTTGGTGTGCATGAATATAAAAGTAACAGCTAGAAATTTAAGTAGATTTATAAGTCTTTCTCACTAAAGACAAAATACACCTACCTTCCAGCAACCTTTTTGCTTGTAAGTGTAGTTCGGCATTCTGCAGCTTCTCAGCCAGGCATCCCCGTATATCAGAGTCCTCAGGTTGACTGTCCCGCCACGTCCTCAACACAGTGACCAGTGCTTGGTTTAGATCAAATGGAGAGCTCACTCGTATTTGGTCCAGACGTGCTAGACTAAACCCCAGTGATATCCCGAAATCATTGTAGTATTGAGGTCCGATGAGCTTGACAAGTGCAAGAAGTTCGTTGTCGTACACTTTCCGTAAGGGTGATGTCGCCATTTTAAGGCTGTTGAGATAAAAGAAGACAATGTTTGTATTCTATATGCTAAAAAAATAATGTATAAAATGGATTTAAATTCACTGGTTTGGGGCATATCAACATCTTTATCTATAGATGGCAAGAACTGATAACGACATTAATATGCGCTCACTTAAGTGGCTTACCTGAATGTGTGTAGGTGTTAAGGTCCATTTTATGCTATGATCAACATCAATCCATTTCATATATGGTAATCAAAATGCTAAACCAAAGATTGTAATTAAATTCATAGATTGATTAAACACTTGTTTGTAATAGCGTAGTTCGTGAGATGTCTATTAGTGCTGTCTGAAACTCAGGCTAAATGTGACTGAGAACTAGCCTATATACAACAAGCTTTCTAACAAGTAATCGACAAGCAGTCAGCATACGACCAATTAATAAGCACAATATTCACCTGCATCTGTTATTGGTGACCTGTTATACAATGAAAAGGAAAGTGTTCAATCCACACTTCATCACACCTTTTATCACGAAAGTGTAATTACCACTTGACAGAATTTAGCAAAAAGCCTTACGATGAAAGATCGAAAAAGTTGATCTACACATGTATAGTGCTGACTGTAGAACACAAGAAATGTTACTGTAACACTATGTACTTCCAGAAGTCGCTACTGAATTGAGCTACCGTATATGCAATCTACAATAACCACAGATCTAACTCCAAGTCCAACCAGAACTACATTACCAGCATGACTAAGAAGATACATTGCGTAAAAATGCGCCAACTTCCAACTAAACAATAACATTGTGTTATGACGGGGGCTATGATGTTTAAAAGTGGCTTAATTTATTTTATGTTTGGACTTTTTGTCATCTGGGAACAACACCAACATGGTGCAATATAAGAGAGACCGCTGTACAATTCTGTATCAAAAAATAAATACAAAATAATGACCCCCCCCCCCCCCTCAGTGGCAACTGTTGTAAAGCGGACCACAAGAAATCAGAAGTTAATAAGCCGACACGCAAATGACTCGTAAAATTTCTAGGGGGCCTATCCAGACCAAATTGACGATCGAAAACACTTTGCAAAGTTGGTGAAAGGTCGAATCAACGCCAAACTACTGAACGGACGATTTGTACGATGCGAAAGAAATGTTAAATAGAAAACGATTCACACTAATATCAATACTGTCACATCGGATATACATGAGGCGTAGAAACACATAACGGATAGGGGATGAACAAAAAGATTAAGAATGTCAAACTGAATTCCTCCACAAATATTATATTGTAGTTCAATTTGAAAATCACCATAACGAAAGTTGGGTGCAGACAAAGACTTTGTTTGAGTAAAATAATAGCGATATTCACCCATGCAGTTAAGATATGGGGCCAGTGATAACTCAATCATGTCGTGCACAGTATTGCTCTATTGGGGTAAAAAAAAATGAGCCAGCCCTTGTGGAAAGCCTCTTAGAATGTCCACTATTGCACCATAATGTCGAAGCCCGTGTATTTTTAGCAGTCCGAAATTTCCTATATCCGTGCAGGAAATTTACCATATGAGAAAACATAATCACGAATATTCTTACATTCACATACAATATTCGTGTTTAGAAGAGAAATAAGAGTCTGAGCGTGTTGCTTGAAATACAAAACTAACTAACTAACTAACTAAATAAATAAAAAATCAGGTGTTTTTTTTTATCTTGTCTGTCGGTGATAAAAAGGGTATCATCTATATTGTTCAAAACAAAGAAACCACCCCAAAGTTCAAAATACCTCAGTGTCTTCAATGTCTATTAACCCACCCTTATGAAAAAAAAAACGGTTTCATTTGCAATGAATATCTAAGTTGCGGATAAGGTGAAGAAAAGCGGCTGGTAAAAAAGGGCAGTACTGGATGTTTTCATAAGGTATCAAAGTACATGGACTTTGGCGAATACAGTTGGTAGTTATATGATTATTGTACTAAAGCAAGTAGGATTCCAAAATTATATGTGTCTTGCTTCATGCTTAAAGTGATAGGCTAACATTGTGGAGCTTCAAATTAAAAAAAATGTCAATCTTTGATATCTGAGGTACATAGTAGTGTTCAAATGGACAAATAAACACCCTAAAATATAAAAGTTTGGAAAGTTACACTGCCAATGGGAAGTTATGCATGAATAAACAATTAAAACTCGGGGTGAGTTTTAATAGCTTACGTGTACACACAGTAAGTCTATGGGAGGAAATGGGCAAGTGAATCCGGTCAACTTACGATTTTCACTTTTTTGAAGCACTAAATCATTAATTTGAAATACAATTTTTTCAGGGCGACATTTTAGACCTCAGCAAAGACACTGGTAGCATGGGGAATCTTGTGGCTAAGATTTTTTCAACTGTGGTAAATGTTAGCCAATACCTTTAAGAGGCTTACAGGTTTCGAAATTGGGAGTATAAGAAAAATCAAAATAATTAAGTGAAATAAGCGGAAGTCAGTAGGATGGGAATGTTTCTGTTGCATGATTAGCATACGCGCCTGTAAAATTGCGACTGAAATACTCCCTTGGGAGTGAAGAGTGAGCACTATAAGTGCTGGATTGAATTGTAACCAGTAGAAGTGTAATATATACATGTATTTTTACGTGGGAGCGCTATGAAACTGTTTTACATATCGAGTGCAATGTAAGGACCCGTTATTGTTATTATTTTTCTTCTTCTTCTTCTTCTTCTTCTTCTTCTTCTTCTTCTTCTTCTTCTTCTTCTTCTTCTAGTAGTAGTAGTACAAAATGTTTTTGTCAAGTTTCAGTTTTACCATTAGATGTACAACTATGACTGAACTATTTTTGCTAAATGTTCTCTGACCACGTTATCGGGTAGAGCAAGCCTACTTCAATTAAATTGGATTAAAAAAACAATATTTGTAAGGCATGTATCAAAAACATGAAGCAATGTAGTTACGCGACATTATATCCACGATTATCATAATCATTCAAATTGCAATATATGTTACCACGGTAATTATACAACAGGTGTGAATCTGCAGCAAATACATTTGCCTATAATGAACACCCAAAAAACTGTTAAAGGGTCTGACAGAAGGCGGAATGGACAGTCTTCTGTGACAATTCAATTCAATTCAATTACGGTAAGTTGTATAAGTCGTTTGCAAAAATTCGTGGGGACATGTATTTAAGAATAAAAAAACAAAAAATATATTCACTTAACCGAAGTTAACAAAGGGCGGTAGCGGCAATTAACTTAGAACGGGTACCTCTAAAATGTGGCAAAGGTCATTGTCACAAGTGAGGCTTATCAGAGTGGAAAAATCGACTGTTTTTTATCCAAAAAGAATACGATTATGAAAAATTAAAACGCGGGCAATCATTTGTAAGTGGGGGATCGTTTTGATGGCAAATGATTCAAACGCCCGGCATTGTCAAACAGAAAATATTTTGGTTTTTTTTATCGAGAAGTGAAAGGGTGCAAATACATCAAATTCGCTTGATAAGTGCGGATACCATCACTCCACAACTCCCATCCACGCGCACATGATTTTAAATAATTTCTTTAACAAAAATTAAAGAGTCTTTAAAAGATGTTTTTTGCTGTCATCTATGATTTAAAATAATTGTAAATCATTAGGATAGGGCACCTTATATGTACTAATCGTGAAAATATCTGAGTTATGTTTTTTCTACAACTTTTTGTTGATAATAGCGATATTTCATAGTTAGTATTCATTTTGCGTTATACTGTAGTATAATTAGGAATAAGAGGAATATCAATAAGCCCTCTTTGGACCGATGGAAAACACGTTCGTGATGAACCATGAGTAGAGAATATGAGGAAAGTCCGATATTCAGATTATCAATAATCTTCAAACGTCATTTTAAATGTTAATAAAAATGTTACTTATGAAATAAGTGATGATGAGATCATTGAATCATGATCATGAATCAATTGATGCATAGATGAGATTGATGATAATTAATAAAAGAATAATAAATATAATATTAAATAAATATTAATAATAATAATAATAACTAAAATACATATACAATAAAGATATAAAATGATTAATAATAATAAATAACTTATTATTATTTTAAATAATAATAATTACATTATTATTAGTCAGTAGTATATACTAGCTAGCCATACTTTACTACTTTACACTACTTTA
>JZLH01S0099929.1:1808-12732 GCA_001188425.1 Eucidaris tribuloides
CCCTCTGGGGAAGAATCCTGTCAAAGCTACCTTCCTCTTCTGTGAACACCTTGGCATTTTTCTTCAAGTATCGGTGGAGTTCTCCATTATGGCACATCTCCAGTACAAGGTACACATAGTTCTGGTCCTCAAAGTAGCTGTACAGCTGACAAAATATTGAGACAGTACAAAAAAGAAATCACTTGTTATATTGAAACCCATGCAAGCTACCTATGTTTTCCATATAGAGACACATTTATCACGAGTACATAAATCATACAATTTTACTGTAAAGTAGTGGCGTCGTCGACATGCCTTCTGTCGGAAAGCTTGTCGAGATAACAGTATTTTGACTGAAAGACGATATGTCAACAGCGATTTTATCTTTTTGACAACACACACACACACACACACACACGGTATCAAAGTAATAAATCAGGATCTAACAATGTCATCTCCGCAGGCAGTCACTTCTCAAAGCAAGCATTTTTTTTCATTCTCACACTTGCAGAAGGTTATAGAAACTGAGAAGCATTGTTCTGAGTGTAATCTACACCATAAGAATCTTTGTTCCCAGGAAATTGACATGTAGTCAAGCCCTGGCATGCAGCGAGCCAGTCAATTGAAAGTCCAAAGTTCAAAATTCCACAGGCTGCTTTCAATAGCGATGTCAGTCATCATTGGGGTCCCCTGCCAGGCTAATTATCCCCTGTAGTATGTAGCCACAATACAGGTGTATTTAAACAAATAGGTACGGTGGTGTAAGACTGTCTTATGAATTCAATGTCCCAATTTATCTGACCATTGTTTTGTCGACAGCTGTGTAGTCGGCTAAATATTTGAGGTGACATGTCGAAACGATGGCACTAATAAAGAGTAAAAATTATACTGTACATGCAAACTTTAATTTGATCACATCATTTTCTACCTTACCTCAAGTATAGATGGATGTTTCAGTTGGCAATGGATCTCTACTTCATTCTTTACTCTTGTAACCATTCCTGCGGATTGCATCATTTTCTTGTCAATCTGTGATAATAACAATAATAACAATTAACTAAAACAATACATCTACAACTGTAAACTACAAACTTGCACATCACCCTACCTTAACCCTAAAGATACCGGGCTATTTCTGGTCTACTTATTACCGGGGGGGGGGGGGGGCCCACATATCGCGCGATCGCCGCGAAACATTGCACCGCATAGAGCCGGATGTAAACTACAAGGCTGTATAGTAAAATTTTCAAAAAAATGTTTTTTTTATATTATTTAAGTAATTAATTATGCAAATAAGTGTATGAAATTATGTTTTCACCTATATCTCGCTTATAATAGCTAGTAGAATGCTAATTTTTGGTGAAAATATTCATTTTGACATTTCTAACAATTATCTGCAAAAAATTTGCCGAATCAGAATTAATTTCCTATGCATTTTATTTTGTTTTTTTGATCTTTTGTTTTTTATTATTTTTTCAATGAAATTTGTTGGGGACACTTTTGCGATCATAAACAGCAAAACTTAATCCATTTCAGCCTGTAAAAGTAAAAATAATCATACATTTATGATTTTTGGCTGAAAACACAATTTGCATTGATTTTGTACACAAAATCATGTTTTTGAGCAATTTTGGAGTTGCATGCATGTACGAAAAGTCGCGCAGCGTCGTAACGGTATGTCAGATTTTTTTCAAAAATGGTCTTAAATGAAGCGTGAGACTTGAAATTAAAAAGCCAGTGAACGGCGCGGTCAAAAAATTTCGCGCGACGGCGTTATCGTGAATTTTGTCGAGGGGGGGGGGCATTATGGCCCCTCCCCCTGGTATGATCAGGGTTAAAAACAACCTACACATAATTTGTGGACTCCTCATTAACTTTCCCTTCAGAAAATGTATACTCTTCCTGCAATAGGTGGTACTGTACACACAATGAAATATTTAATTTCAAAGCAAAATGCATGATCATTGAAACTTTTTCAGAGATGATGGGAAACTATGCTGCCTCCCCCCCCCGATTACAAAAGACATAACTGACATTTTGGTGTTTTTGAGATATTGAGCAAAATGTATTTTGTTCAAAGCCCTATTCAGTGTCCTTTTAACAGGTGGATTATGAAACAAAGTGATACTTCTTATTAATATTTTTTGTTTTGTTTTGCATGTTTAACATCAATGTACCGAGTCCCCTACATAATATATAACTCAGTTCTGAAAAAAAAGTCAGTTATGCCCTTTTGTCATGGGGGGGGGGTCAGTATGTTATCTTACCATCTTGATGGCTACTTCCTGACCAGTACTGATCGTCTTGGCTCGGTACACACAGGCAAAGCCACCCCGCCCCAGCAGATTCAGCACTTGGTAGTTCTGTGGAAAACAAAGCATACACGTCACTAAAAGCAGGGCTCGACACTAGCACTTGCCCGCTTGCCCGGGGCTAGTAAACTTTCATGTCGGGCAAGTAAAACCTCAAAATGTTAAAATTTACTTGCCCAATTGGGCAAGTAAAATTGTGATCATGAAATGGGCAAACATTTTTAAAAATCTTACCAAAAAACAAACAAAACATGTTGAAACTTTGTGTTCAATTAATTTGTACTAAAGTTCATCATTATTTTGTTCTTTGTACTTCATTTAAGAGTATTTAAATTTATAAATCATAACTTTGGCAACCCCCAGAATTAAAATAACAAATGTCCAATGCTATAAAAAGGCCTTATTTCTTAAAATTAGTGGGAGTAATTTTTAATGTTTTTGATTATTGTTGATTTTCAGGCAAGTGAATTTTTCATTTGGGCAAGTAAAAATCTAACTTCTAAGTGATAATTTCACTTGCCCAAAGGGCAAATAGAAAAAAAAATGTTAGTGTGGAGCCCTGCTAAAAGACATGTTACGTTTGGGACATCTTGGCTCCCATTGACTGATGCGGGGATATCAATATTCAAGGGTCTTTGGGCAAAATTTTAATGATTTATACAATAAATTGAAATGTTAACACCAAAAACCATTTATCCAGGTATACTTCAAAGTTATCAAGTAAGAAAATGAGTATATTTTCACCAATATGGGGTCATATGGCCCATTTCATGGCTGTGGATGGTACACTTTTGAGGGAAAAGTTGTCATTCAAACCTCTCTGACAGGTATTGATTCATAGTTTTCAAGGTTTCTTTATAGATAAGACACGTACAGATAAACACCATCTATAAATGTGACAAAAAAAATCAATAAATTTTGGTCAAATTTGTGAATACAGGGGACAAAAATCTGTTAGTTACAGATATAAAACTTATTCAGTGGTCCCATGTGTAGCATTTAATGTATGGTCGCTGAATCTCCTACTGGGTTGTCTTGAAGAGCAATATTTAGCGTAGAAATTATGAGCCCCAATTGCTTCTTCATAACCCACAGCCAATCGAACCACTATGGAATATATATATATCTTACTTTCAAAATGTATTACAACATCCCAGAAATGTCTTAAATTTTAGGAAATAAAAAAAAAAGCCTCAATTTGTTACATATCGTGCATCTCATGCTTGGACAACCCCTAATTTGCATGATTAATTAACGTTCGACTTTTCATACACAATTAACAAGATGATAAAGGTTTCATCATGTCCATATACACTGTATGAATTAAATTATTAGATGTCTCTCGGTGATTTAATATGACTTTTTAAATTGTCACCATGTACATACTGCTGATTTTGTTAAAAATGCAAATTAACTTGGATAAATAAGATCAAATGCTTGATCTGTTATTTTTTAATGACTCAGAAAAAGATTGACCCAACAGGATTCGAACCTGAAACCTACTGATATCCAGTCAGCGGCACAACCACCAGGCCACGCTGGGTAACGGCAATGCATTTGATCTTATTTATCATTAATTTGATAATACAGAGATGAACAGCAAATTTATTCTGCATCTTAAATTCTCTCTGCAAACCTTTCATTCATTAACCCCTTGGAATTTGCATAAATTTGCATAATATGCTGTTTAATTCATACATAATTAAACATTTTAACTCTTGAGCTTCAAAATGATAATAAACATTTTCTAATTTAATACAAGATGAAATTTTGACATCTGACGTTAGGCCAAAAAAACATAATTTGTTTTCCCTTATTACAGAAGAGGGTCAGTAGGTCGGGTATTTTTTATTTTATTTTTATGTTCTATTTTTTAATTTTAATTTTTATTTATTTATTTTTTTTTATTTTTTAATTTTTTTATCTATTTATTTTATTTTATTTATTTTTTTATTTTTTTTTTTGGGGGGGGGGTTTACTATTTGCTTGGCTTTATTGGCTGGCAAAATTACATCAATAAGCAGTTCAAAGAAGCGTAGTGTGTGTAATATGAGTGCACCCGTAAGCAACGACATGTGCAACAGGCCGGGCCAGGCCGGGCTGGGCGGGCTCCGAGGCTGCTGTGACGTAAACACCACGTCCCAGTTCATATAGTCACAATGTAGTCAGAATGTTTTGTATTTACCTAATGCCGCCATGGTCAAAGAAATGTGAATCCTACTTAATCCTTCATATATTTTCTTCCCAATCCACCTGAATTATTATTCTTAAAAAGTAAAAAATATGTCCAAAATATCATTTTTATTTCTCGCCTCTGTCACTGATGAAGTTTAGACAGGACTTTCTTTTAGTCGGCTTTCGTGTATGGCAATGCAAGTCAAAGGTGTGTGTGTGTGTATATGTGGGATTGCACGGGCCGCTCACATGCTGTTTGTCAGTTAAAATCTACTTTCACATACTGTGACATACTTGTATAACAAGAGCCCCGGGGCACGGCCGCTCGCTGAGCTGTTAATCCCGGTCCCTGTCTAACAAACTCCTGGCAGGTCCCAATAGAGAAAACATCAATTATACATGTTTTGTCGCTGCAGCCCTGATTCCCTCTTGCCATATAACTAGCATTTTGTTAGTTCATTTTTTTTGCCCTTTTCATGTTAACATTTTCAACCATTTGATCGTCTGACCTAGTCTGTGACCTTTGACCCAAATTTAACATTGAGTCCTACACAATGCTATATGCAGGTCAGCTACCATCTCAAGTTAGTTAGACATGGCTTATCCTAACCCATTACGAAAATGCAGGTATATCTCCTTATCATTTGACGCTCATTTGACCTATGACCTAACATATTCACTTTTGACCCCAAAACATTGAGGTCCCTGTTGCGCACCTATCATCTAAGTTTGGTTAAAATGGCTTGTGGTTAAAAAGTTACATAGTTTTCAGCCCTTCTGGCCCTGCCGCCTGGGGCTGGATTGGGGGGGGGATTCAGGTGTACCAATTTCAATAACCCCTAATCCCCTCCCTCTAAGGATCATTTCCATTACAAATTTGTCCAACTCCACTGATGTGCTTTAAAGGAAATGATGTAAATGCAGGGAAAAAAATACACGGGGGCTGCGGGCGATTTAGCCCCCGAAATGGCGAAAAGAGGCCCCAAAATGTGTAAAAGAGCCCCCGAAAATGACCATAGGGTCAATACAAAAGAATATCTGGAAAGCACTGAAACGGTGAAAAGTAGCCCCCGAAAAGAAAATTGTATTTTTTTCCCTGTGTAAATGTGAATTATTCCTGAGCATAGGACCTATGTTACACACCCCCCCCCCTTTCAGGGGCCAAACAGGGCCACCCTGGGCATTGTCATGAGGAACAATAATTCATCATGTGTAGAGGTACATGTATCTACAAACACAGCGACTTAGTTAAACTATTTCTACATGTAGATCTGGAGAAGAAGTTTGAAAATTACATACTTTTGGCCTTTTATAAATAGGGCCCTTACCCCTAGCCCCCAGGGGGGCCAGGTGTACCATTTGAGGACCATTGAGTTCCCACCCCCTTAGGACTGTCAAGTTTGGGCTAAATCCAATGATGCGTTTCAAAGAAGATGATGAAAATGAGAAAAAGTTTACGCACGACGCACGAATGAAATTTTCCCTGTGGTACCAGATTTGAAACTCACCTCAATGCTATCCTCCATGCTGAATGGCAGATTTACTGTACATATTTCATCCCATCATGTCAACCAGGGTGGATGTTCCCGAGGTTTAGAGTAACTGCTTCTCATTTCTGTTTGGTGTAATCAATGGACAAGATTTTGAGAAAACTTTTGTTAATATCCCAAAATAAAGCAGCACTTCAACCCGTTGGAGACTAAGAATGAGATATCTCAGACTAGAGTCTGATGGAGAATGCTTGTTATATTGTCGGTATACATGTAGGACCAGAAGGGCGTTAATGCTAAATACATTGACAACAAGAAGGGCGTTAATGCATTGACTTTGTACAGTGATAACGCCCTTCTGGTTCTCAACCGGTTATGCGTTAGCACCCTCCAGGTTCCATACCGACAATGTCAGAAATCATCTCCAACAGGTAAATTGTGGGCATAAACAGGGATATTTACGAAGCCTGTTTTTTAAAACCTTTATAGAGGGAAGTAAGGAGACAAATTGACAAATTAGGTATCATTGGAAAGCTTTATGCAGAGCTCAACAATATCACTTGTACGTTTGCCCACGCTAGGCAAGTACTATAATTTACTGTTAAAATTTACCTGCTTAATTGGGAAAGTGTAATTTTGATTGTCTAAATGAGGAAAACGACAAAAATATTACCAAAAGGGAACAAAATATGTCTGAATTTGAATAAATTTTATCATTGTTTATTGTTTGTTTTCTTATTTTCGGATTTTCTGGTTTGGAATCTAATGTGTTTAAACACCAACTGTGTACTGTGTGTTAATGCACAGTATGCAGTATGCCTGTCCTACTGCATGTTTCATTGATGATGGCTTGTGCAGAATTGGTAAAATTCTATGATTCCTTTATTAATAAATTACACTTTTCAACCAAAGAATTAAAATAACATTCCAAATCTCATTTCAAAATGCCATAAAAGGCTGTAGTGGTGAGCTAAACACTGAGAAATAATCATAATGATTTTCATTACTTTATTTTTCTTTTGGGCCAGTGAATATCTGAAAGTGATCATTTTACTTGCCTGAAGTGTTAGAGTGGAGACCTGGCTTATAGCATATTGCAGAAAACAATCCAAATAATAAAAATTAGTTGTAAAGAAACATCAGATTTTTAAATGCATATAAGTACAATATCACTATCAGTGGTAAATAATGTTTAAAATCATTCTGGATTCTGGGTACAGGTATCTTACATACTGTACCTACTCTCTGATTCATGTTTATTTGACGAGAAAAGAAAGTATGGTACATGTTGTATCAAAACATTGGCAAAAAAAACCACACAGGAGGTTTCCACTGATTCTTGTACATGTAGACGATCTATGATATTCTAGATGTCAGCAATGTGTAAGCAGCACTAGTGCACTCACAGCCACTCATGAGAGTGGTAGCTTGACTCTGTGTACAATTCTAATAATACAAGGCCAAAAATTGCATTTCTGAATGATTGAATGTATGAAATAATTTTAGCTCTAAAGAACCAACAACATGGTTTTGTTCATTCAGATATGAACATTTGGTGCAAAACACTTTCATTTCTCGAAAAAAATAATTCTATCAAAAAATAGGTGCCAGATTTTTTCAACCTTGTCTGCTGCCTTAGCACATGATTTTACATTTAGCAGGGTTCGACACTGGCATAGGTCTGAGACCTGAAAAAAATCCCTGTCGGGCCAGTATAATTTCAGAAATGGCCAGTTTTACTGGTCTGACCGGGCCAGTAAAAAAAGGCTATCCGATATTATGATATATTGGAGAAAAAGGGCATCATACGGAACTTCAGCTCCATATTACGCCAAAACTAAAAGTCGGCAGTTTGTTTTTAAGCGGTGGACATTAATAGCGCTAATAGCTCCGTATTATGGTTTCGCTTTTTATCCATCAGCACGGTTGTCGCCAGCCAAAATTTAGTGCCGGCTAAAATAGCCATAGAAGAATCAAGTTTTTGAATGCATGACAGCAATTTTCGGAAAAAGTAACGTCAGCAAAGGAAAGAATATGTAAAAATCGACGGTATTTCGTCATTTCTGTTTTTCAAAACCGACATTTCAACTCTTCTTTTTGCGTCGGCAAAAAATAATTTCCACAGCGATGCCGCAGCGATGCCGATGGTACGGATGGCCGTATTTACGTGTCGCCATTTGAAAATTCACTGTTCTTGATCGTTATTTTCCATTTAAAATATGATATATTTGGGTTCTGATCATGCTAAAAATGTTTTCCTTACTTTGAATATTGATATCTAAATTTTTTTTTTTATTTTGTAAATAACTAAGTTACTGTATTTGAGTTTCAACTAAGGCATTTAGACTATTCGTCACCCGACGAATAATCGATTCATTTTAAAGTCGCATTCGAATACCAATCGGCAAAAAGGTAATCGATTAATTCGATTAATCGATTTTTTGTCCCAGGCCTATACATAATACACCTATCAATTGTAAGACGGGTGGGTCATTTACCAACAAATAATGACGCAGAGTACCGTCATGGAAGCATTTGGTCCGTCACAGCATGGTGAATGGCCGGGGTGCGTCAGTTTGTATACGTTTAAGAGGCCTAGGCACAGTCATTGTAAGAAAATGGTCCGTCGTAGTCGAGACACACAGGTGCGTCATGGTATATGAAAACCCGACTCACGTTTGACAAGTGATGCACCATTCCCGGGGGTCGAGGGGTGCATCTTACAATTGCTAAGTGTATAACAACTATAATGACATATATAATAGACAACAGGAAAAGAAAACTATTTGCCACAATTCAAATCCAAGAAATTAATATTTTGAAATAAGATAATTATCCACTTATCCTTCCATACAATCTGAGTCTCTAATAAAGGGGCACATAAGCAGGGTTGGCCGGTAAATACCGGTATTTCCCGGTAAATACCGCCTTGCTATTTTTGACAAAACGGGAAATACCGGGAAATGCTATAAAAAGGTTATTTCTTGAAGGAAAATTAGTGATAAATGTAGAGATTGTTGTACATTAAGTGTGATTCAACACGAAATACAACAAAAAACTAACTTAACTGGTGGGGAAGAAGGGACTCATTCTGAATCGCAAATTTAATACACAGCCAAATAACATGAATACATGTAAGTACGAAAGGTCACACCTACTGAGTATGTGGTCCTAAGCAGAGCTATATGGACCACATACGCCCTCTACTGGAAAAAACGAACAAAGTTTGCATTGTGTGACTTGAATGCAATAGCAACTTTATAAAATTGCTCTCACAAAATTTAAATGCTGGACCCACATGCTAGAAAAATTAAAACAGGCTTCTGAAATGTTGAGTCCTTAATTTTCATAACGTATAATGTTTAACAGATCATAGACTAGCCATATCAAAGCAATATTTCAGTAGAGTGTTGTAAAAGACTGAGTTTCAGAGCAATTTTCTGTGCCACACCTGCATAGGAAAGGCCATCCATTACTTTGTACACAAAAGTATGGAGCTATCCCCATGTGCGACGAAAGGTTTCACGGTTTGGTTGTTGAAAAGCTCCAGCAGGAACATCACTCAACGTTGAGGAATAGAGGTCAGGTAGAGAAGACCATCCTAGTCGAGCTGAAGGCTATGAAGTTTATTAGGGTGACTGAAGGATAAATTATTTTTAAATCTATAAGAATTTTGAGGAAAACAACTACATATTTGATAAAATTAATATTCACATAATACACTGTACCTCTGTCAAATATCACTTCTTCTCGATGTTTCAATCCAGAGATATAGGCCTGCAAAATCGGTGTAATATTAGTACAATTTGGGGGAAATGCAGCAGAAAATATGGTACACAGCGTAGCACACTTTTGCCGAATCAGCTGGGTACTCGTACGACCAGTTAATGAGCGCACGACATGCGCCTGTTGCTTAGCTTCAGCGCTAGCGTACGCGTACATGATGTCTTCGCTCCTCCCCAATGATTTCTGTGCTTACGGAAGGGTATTCCCCATGAAGTAATGATCTTACGTACGTACATGTCTACGCACGGTTAAATCATGTTTCTAAGTCTGTACACCACGCGGTCACAGGCCGCGCGCGATGTACATGTATTGCTGCGGGTTGGGTTCAAAGTCCAATCTCTCAGTGAAAAATAACGAAAGCTGATTGGCTGATTTCCGCACAGAGCACGTGCGTACACAGTAGGCGGGGTCAGTGCATGCGGTGGCTAAAAATAGGTCTTGTTGCCAGGCGCATGTTGCGTGTAGATGCATGCGGGCATCTGCAGTGCCCAAGATCGCGCTTCAATGGACGTGACGTAGTTTGTCAATCAACGTGACATCGCGCGTGGCGCTGGGTGCACATGCATATTCTGCCCCGCCTCCTGAATTCACTGATACGGACAAGGGTGTTTTCAGAGCGTTTTTACAATAGGATCCGATGTAGCTAGCGAAAAACTAACCTCATAAATAGATTGTACATATCCGAAAATGTCTAAATCCGAATGGGGAATTTCTAGGGTCAACAATCTTGGAATAACAGCGATGCGAATGTTATCGTCGACAGTTTGAACACGATATTTTTGGAACTACAACTTCCCTGTTTCATGGTAGTATGGAGAAAAATGTGCTTTTTCATATGATACCAAACACTAAAGTATTTTCATAGCGTATCCTATTTTAATATCACCTCAAGTCTGAGCTTCTGGAAAAAAAAACGTGACCATTTTCGGGGCTCCGCGCACAACACGCATCGTCCATAGAGCAGTGCGTATTGCCTATGGGAGCTGTTTTGGGCCCACACTAAGCGTGTACGCGTTCAGTCACCCTAAGTTTATTGTTGAACAAGTGTGAATCACTAATTGATGTGAGATGATATGGTAAAGAGTTTCAATCCCGTGCAGTATTAGGAAAAAAAGACTTCTGGAAGCAGTTGGTACGTGAAAATGGAACTTCGAGTGATAACACAGCAGAGATGCCAACCCC
>JZLH01S0099932.1:0-26268 GCA_001188425.1 Eucidaris tribuloides
TAGCTAGCTATCTGTTAGTCTAGCCATACAACGTTTTCATCACAAAAACGATATTATTTATGCAACACCAATTTTTTGCTGCTTATTAGTATCATTTCAGTGTAGGTATGGTTTTTGATTGTACCAATTGAGGAAGGATGACGTTGCTCATGAGAAAATGGTGCCTCTTTTTGAGAAAATAAAACCCGAAGTAGTAGCCTAGGTCACATATCTTGTTGACAATTGAACGGTTCCCTAAATTTACAAACTTGCTCATTTTTCCCCTTTTAGATTGTAGGCCTATTTCTTTTCATTTTATCTGTTTTGCCAATGGGAGTGACCGGGGGGGGGGGAGATTGCCCCTTTCCCCCTCAGCTACGCCAACGGCCAATCGGCAAATATCGGAGTATCGTCAATCAGCTGCGTACTGTTTTGCGAAATTCCATCCGCGCAAGATCTTCCTCCACATTTCTCACACTATTGCCAAATTAATTGTACAACGTTGGCCTGATGTGTATTATAAAATTATTGAATAAATATATCATTTATTTTTTTACAATAAATTATTGTTTATAAAAAAAAATATTTTTTGTTCAAAAATATTTGCTAAAGATGGAAAAAGATAAATAAACACTTCAATATTTGTCATATCTTCCGCGAGCCTATTATTTTTCAACATGGCGAGCTCCATAGGCAGAATTCTGAGGGCGACACAGAAGGTAAATTTATTGTTTCATTACTTTTCTTCAGATTTAAATTGCAAAATCAGCGTGATAACCAGAACAGCGGAAGCCCATGTCATTATTGAAGTTTTTAAGTACTAAAGAAAACTTAACTGCACATGGAATCCCTATGAAATTAAATGTAGATAGACCCGTCTACTTTGTCTAACAAACACGTTATTTGCAAGTTGTCGCCTTTGCTTTGGCTTTGTTTACTGTGTAGAAAGAGTAAGAGCCTAACGCAGAACGTGTAAGTTTATCGAACTTTTTTTTGGAACTGAGAGCATATTCATTATTGGAACATTTCTATAATTAAACTGAAAAATGTACTTTACCTATTCGGTGGGCAATTGTGGTAGATTACCGCCGTCTGCTTCCGAAACGGAGAGGTTTCTTCCGACGTTTTGTCATTTTTTTAAAATGATAATTGCATTGTTACTGACAAATTTGCTGTGGGATTAAATACAAGCATCCCGCTGCCTGCGGCAGCGGGATGCAACTGTACCCATTTGCTTTCGTGGATTGCCACATCGATCCGAGGTGAGAATCTATGCGGCGCTTCAACCCACACATAGTCCAGTGTCTATACCGCCAATGGAGATTTTTTTGTGCACAGGTTACTATAGGATCTGGATCAAAAAAGATCACTGATGCATTGATAAGGCACTCACAAAAAAATCCCCCATTATTAGTACAGTTGTGTGTATGTGGTCCATATCCTGGACCACATACGTAGTAGGTGTGCTTCAACCCACAATCACGTTAGACCATAAACTTACTACGGTTACAATCTCTGAGTTTTTAGTCGACTGTGCAATTGAAATTTAGAAAAAAATGGTATAACTCACCCAAATCCGAGATTTTCTTGAGACTTCATTCTTCACGGAATTGCACGGCAGAGTTGTTTGCGTGGTATGTCTATGTAGAGTCGCTCGCAGCGATGACCCGGAATGTAATCGGAGTTCAAGTCAAAATACGCATTCCCATTTCGATCCGATCGAGCAATTGCGCGCGTGCGAACTGCACGCCATGAACGGAAGTGCGCTCTTAGTTGCTCGATCGGATCGAAACGGGATCGCATATTTTGACTTGAACTTTCCGATTACATTCCGGGTCATCGCTGCGAGCGACTCCACATAGACATACCACGCAAACAACTTCGCTGTGCAATTCCGTGAAGAATGAAGTCTCAAGAAAATCTCGGATTTTTGGTGAGTTATACCATTTATTTCTAAATTTCAATTGCACAGTCGACTAAATAAAAACTCAGAGATTGTAACCGTAGTAAGTTTATGGTCTAACGTGATTGTGGGTTGAAGCGCCGCATAGATTTTCCCCTCGGATCGATGTCGCAACCCACGAGAACAAATGTGTACAGTTGAGACGCTGTCGCGAACGCGACAGCGTTTCTTGAGGCTACTGTGGGATATGTGCACAGCCTGCACGCGAAGTCTCACCTCTTGGTCTGATGCGTATGCGGTGGTGCACAAGTTTGACAAAGACAAAGAAGCCGCGCAGCCAGCAGTGTGTCTGTGCATGCATGCAAGAGGCCAAAGTAGCGGAAGTCAAAAGATAATAATAAGAAATTCTGAACAATTTGCACATGGAAGAGGAAAAGAAAAATAATGCCTCAAGAATCACATGAGTTAAACATCTACCCACTCACGGGAACGGGAAGCAGCGTGACTGTACAATTCTTGTACAAGGCTTGTATTTTTGAATAGATATTAAATATTTTCAGCTTTAATGAATAAATCCACATCATAATTTCTTCAGTTCATGTATGAAAATTTGGTTCAAGATAATTTTGTTTCTTAAATAAAAAATTACAAAATTTTTAGGTGTCGGATTTTTGGAACCCTGTCCTATGCCATGCCTTCACACAAGAACATTTACCAAGAGGAGAATACAGACAGGTGTAAGGGGTTGTATATAGCATCTATTGCACTAAGTATGGGTGCATCTACCAATATATACTGGCTAGAGGGTATTCATGCTAGCAGGATTTGTCTTGAACTTGTTTGCTTAAGAAAACAAGCATTAATTTACCAGTATTGAATTAATCTCTGACCCTGATAGAAATTGATCCCACAGAAAGCTATAGAACAAATTTCACTGTCACAGCATTTTTTAACAGCCAAGAGCAAATGTATGACTGTGAAATTTTCACAACAGATACTTAAACAGTATTAATTGATTGTGGGATTATTGTGTCCTAAATTGAGGACTTCTTGCAATTGTGCCATTTCCCTTTAAATGTGTAATAGTGTGAACCTTACCTTAATTGCTATCAGTTACCCCATAATCACCAGGATCAAACTTAAACTGTATACTATGCTGTAATAGTGTATACCATTACCACTTGCATACTATTACTGTGTATACATGTTGCTAGACTTTACTTCCTATTATTTAGTTATGAACAACAAAGGCAGCAAGGGCTGGAAAGCTCAGGTGGTAGACCACAGGACTTGCTATCCCGGGGTCACTGGTTCAAATCCTGCTGCTTCAGCCAAATTTTCTCAGTTGTCGTCATTATTTACAGATGGTTTCCCATAGTTTTCCTTTCAATATTTAACGCGCTATCTGGCCGGGGGGGGGTCTCAAATAGCCGCCCCCCTCGACAAGTTTTGCGACCATTCCGCCGCGCGAAATTTTTTGAGACTCGCGTCGCTCGCTGATGACTTTTTACTTTCAAGTCTTGCGCATCTTTTGAGACCAAATTCGCGATGTCCGGGTACGCGGTTCCGAAGTTACGCAACTTTTTGTACTTGCATGTCACACCAAAAATCGCTCAAAAACATGAAATCGTGTGTTATTTCAATGCAAATTGTGTTTTCAGCCCAAATTCATAAATGTATGATTATTTTTACTTTTACTGATTGAAATTAACTAATTTTATGCTGTTTATGATCGCAAAAGTGTCCCCGACAAATTTCATAGAAAAAACAATAAAAAACAAAAGGTCGAAAAAACAATCAAATACATACTGTAAGAAATTCATGAAACAATAAAATACATAAGAAATTCATTCTAATTCAGCAAATTGTTTGATAGATAATTGTCAGAAATGTCAAAAAGAATATTATCACAAAAAATAAGCATTCTGTGAGCTGTTTTAAGTGAGTTATAGGCAAAATATGATCTCATACATAAATTTGCATAATTAATTACTTAAAAAATAGAAGATAATTATTTTTCAAAAATCTAACTATACAGTCTTGTAGATTGCATCTGGCTCTATGTACGTGCAAATTTTCGCGGCGATCGCGCGATCCGCGGCCGAGATCTGAAGGGGGGGGGGCCAAATTAGCCCCCTCCCCCCGGGCTATGCAATTTCAAAAAAGCCCGGGCTAATTAGGGTTAAAGGTATTGGCTAACATTTACCACAGTTAAAAAAATTGTATTTCAAAATGAATATTTAGTGCTTTAAAAAAGTGAAAATCGTAAGTTGACCAGATTCACTTGCACATTTCCTCCCATAGACTTACTGTGTGTACACCTAGGCTATTAAACTCGCCCCAAGTTTTAATTGTTTATTCATGCATAACTTGCCATTGGCAGTGTAACTTTCCAAACTTTTGTATTCTAGGGTGTTTACTTGTCCATTTGAACACTACTATGTAGCTCAGATATCAAAGTTTGACAATTTTTTAAATTGAAGCTCCACAATGTTAGCCTATCACTTTAATATATTTTGTATTTATAATTTATTTTTTCAAACAGCTATCAACATCTCAGCGTTATGGATTCCACAGATGTTTTTCAGCATCTGCTTGCTCTAATCAGGTATGTATGTATAGTACTGGTAGTATATACTGTACGGTATGTGTAGCGAAACTTTGAGGAGATTTTTTGAAATGGAAATTGTTTACTCTCATGTATGGTAGATGAATTTTTAGTTACACTCTTCATTTCTTTTCTTTTTTTTTCTTGTGCAGTGCTATTTATACTTCAGTTGGTCAAAGTAAGAAATACCTATTTAGCTTGAGTGATGACTGACATTATTAACTTTTTTCTTTCCCCTTTGCCTTTGTTATTTGACAGAATAACTCAGATGATATGAAGACGGTGACTTTAATTCCTGGTGATGGAGTTGGCCCAGAACTCATGCAGTCCGTCAAAGAAGTCTTCAAAGGAGCTGGCGTTCCCGTAGTGTTTGAAGAAATCTTTCTCAGGTATTTTCAATGTTGACTGAAATGAATAAATTAATCAGGCAATCAGGCAATCAGTCAACCATTCATTCAGTGCAAACATACATACAGACTTTGCATTACCCTTTAATTTATTGTGCTGCAAATTTAAGTAACACCTACTTCTCCCATTCAAAAAGGTTGAAATAAGCATTTCCAGTGGGAATACCTGCTTTCATAATTTCATTTGCATGACATTTCAAAATAGGATAAATAATGACACTTTCTGATGAGGCCGAATTCTTCTTTGCATTTTGCAATATGATAACAATAAACAGTTTTGGTATTTGAAAATAACAAATAGAAATACATCATAACCACAGTTGATTTTGTTTCCATCTGATATTTTCACTACAAGAAATGAATTTAGATCAGCAATACATTTACATTGTACATACTTTATTGGAATTACCTGGATTTGAAGGAATTTGAAGTACAGTTCGGCCTCGGTTATACGGCCATCGATTATATGGAGATCTCTGTTATCCGGACAATGGGATTATCAGTCATTACTTGTAATTGATACACCTTTATCAGAAGTGTACATAGAAACATGCTGGCTATCTGGGACAGTAAATAAAGTGTCTCATGTGGGAGGTCTGTTGCAATTTGTGCATGGTCTTTGGGTTGTTTATACAACAACTTATGATGTGTGTACCTCCCCCCTATACTGTGTTTGTACATTATCTCTCTTATCCTGCCATATCACTTATCCGGATGGCTGCTGGTCCCGAAGTAGCCGGTTAATCGAGTTCGAACTGTAACACTAAATTAAAATCACAATTTGATCAAAGCATCCCCTGTAATATTTTCTTAAATACTCGCAAGACACCATATAAACAGAAACTTCAAATTGATGGCAAAACTTTATGGGTATTATATCAGGGCTCAACACTAGCACAGGTCTGAAGGTCCGAGACCTGTAAAAATCACTGTCGGGCCAGTATAATTTCAGAAATGGCCAATTTTACTGGTCCGACCAGGCCAGTAAAAAAAGGCTGTCCGATATAATGATATATCGGAGAAAAAGAGCATCACACGGAGCTATTGTTTAGCTCCGTATTACGCCAAAAATAATTGTTGGGAGTTTATTCTTGACCCACGGAAATTAATTGCGCTAGTATTTAGTTCCGTATTATGCCAGAAATAAAACTCGGCAGTTTGTTTTTGAGCCGCGGATATTAATTGTGCTAATATTTAGCTCTGTATTACAACAAAAGTAATTGTTGGGAGTTTATTATTGACCAGCAGAAATCAATTGCACAAATATTTAGTTCCATGTTACACCAGAAATGAAAGTCGGCAGTTTATTTTTGACCCGCAGATATTAATTGCGCTAATATTTAGCTCTGTATTACACCAAAAATAATTGTTAAGAGTTTATTTTTGACCCACGCAAATTAATTGCACTAATATTTACTGCCACATTACGCCAGAATAAAAGTCGGCAGTTTGTTTTTGACCCGTGTATATTAATTGCGCTAATATTTAGCTCCGTATTACGCCAAAAATAATTGTTGAGAGTTTATTTTTGACCCGCAGAAATTAATTGCGCTAATATTTAGCTCCGTATTACCCTAAAAATAATTGTTTGTAGTTTGTTTTTTACCGTCGGACATGAATGTCGCTACAAACTCCTGGCAATTCTTTTTAGCATAATACGGAAGTAGATATTAGCGGCATTCATGTCTGACGGTAAAAACACAAAGTCTCAACAATTCTTTTTAGCATAATATGGAACTAAATCTTAGCAACACTCATGTCCAAGGTTAAAAAAAATGAACTCCGGACAATTCTTTTTAGCAGAATACAGAACTTAATGTTGGTGACATTCATGTCTGATGGCAAAAAAAACAAAAAAACTTGAACTTGCGACAATTGTTGTTAGCATCATACGAAGCTGGCAAAGTATGGATATGCTATATTGCCGGGGGGGGGGGGGGGGGGGTGAAGAGTCAGTTATTAGGAGTTTTAATGTTTTCTTTATTTATTTTGGGGCCAGTAAATTTTAGGTTCGGGCCAGTAAAATAATGAAAAACTTCTCCGACAGGAACAGGTCGGACCAGTACAAAAAAAAGTTTGCTTCATTAGAACAGAATTAGGTTATTTTAGTGTAACCCTTTTGACAGTTTGCAAATCAAGACTTATTTCATCAAAAAAATGATCGTGAGTGAGAAAAAGAAAGGAAACTTCTAATGTTTGTGGATAGTGTATTTAGACTTGATTCATTGTACAGGATTATTGATTCTTTATCTCATGCAGTCCCACACTCAGAAAATCACTTAAAATGTGTACTGAGAGGGTTAAATGGCATTTGCACAACCTAAGTCCACACTTGGTCAATTTCATATTTGAATTTTAGTGAGGTCCAGGATAGTCGCAGTGCTGGTGTGACTGATGTTGTTGAGTCTCTACGCAAGAACCACGTGGCTCTGAAGGGCATCATACACACGCCAACTGGAGGAGGGGGAGAACTGCAGACGCTGAACATGAAACTAAGGTATACAGTTATCAAATGCAAAATTAATCAACTTAAAACTCAATGACTGCAATATGTTAACCGAGTGTAAGCAAGAGATTTAAAGTTTATTTTACTATTCTCTTTGTTAAATGAACACGCATGTGTGCTTGTTTTTGTCTTCCTTTTCTCTTAGTTCTATAATAGAAAATATCTATTGATCTGTTTTCTCATACATGCTTATCATGAATTGACACATAATGCATTTGTACTATTTTGATAAGTTGCAGCTTAGTATTATAATGCTTGCCTTCAATTCTATTATCCTTAAACAATCTGCACATAAATTCTTTAGGTGTATTTTTTCAAACCAACTCTTATTTGTTGCAATGAATAATTAAAAACACTGATTTAGTCAGTTACAGATCTTTTGTATGTAGCAGAGTGCCATGGGCTTTTCAAGACTCAGATCAAGTTCTAATATAAGAAATATTGACCAAGATCAAAGGTAAAAGGTTAATATTTCAAATATTAACGTCCAAACCAGAATTAACATCCTACTTTGCTGAAGGCCTGAAATGGCATGAATTTAAAATGCATTCTGTCCAAGTTCACGAGATGCAGGTGAGACTTATATTACGCATTGGATAACTTTCTTGTTTTTTAAAGGAATGAGTTGGACTTGTTTGCAAACGTTGTCCGTTGCCGATCTCTTCCTGGATTGAAGACCAGACATCAGAACCTGGACTTTGTTGTCATTAGGGAACAGACAGAAGGAGAATACAGTGCTTTGGAACATGAGGTAACTTGATTCTGTTAAACCCTTTGCCTACCAATTTTTAGTCATGTACATTGCTTGGGCATTGTATGCTCTTTAAGCAGTAACAGAAATAAGCATCCTTCCTCGAAATAGAAAGTAATAGTCAAAACAATTCATATAGATATAATGGACCAGTTTAATGCAAGGGTTGGACTTGATTGTAACTGAGCATATTGACTGCAAATTTATTAGAGAAGGAAATCAGCACTTAAAAAAATTACGGAGAGATAACTAGCTAAGTACAGGTTGCACAAAATAGTAAATGTTTTTATTGTGATTTCCTATTTCAGTTTACTGTTATTCTAATAAAGACTTACTACAATATTGTTTCATATTGTGTAATACAGCTGTCCAGTTCTCAAAAAAGTTTATTACATCAACATGTTTTAACCTGTCTGCTTATTTGTTTATCTGTTTGTCTGTTTATCACAGAGTGTGCCTGGAGTGGTGGAGTGTCTGAAAATCATCACCAGAGCCAAGTCGGAGAGGATTGCCAAGTTTGCCTTTGACTATGCCACGAGACACAACAGGAAGAAAGTCACAGCTGTACACAAAGCTAACATCATGTTAGTTCAAATTTTAATATTTTCTTATCTTTTCTTTCTTAATTATGTTTGTTTGATTTGTATTTATATTTTATTTATTTACTTATTTTATTTTTATGTATATCCATTTATTCATTCATTTATCTAACATTTATTTATTTGTCTTTTGGGCAGAGAGTTAAATTAATAAAATGCCAAGAACATCTGGTCAGTCATATCCTGGCTGAATTCAGTACACTTCAGTTATACTTTCATTATCATTTACTGATTTTAGTTTTAAAAAAATAAAATTAAAGTCCAAGTATAGTTTTGGCCGTTCAGACAACTGTTTCATGTATCTTTCAGAAAGTTCGGTGTTGTCACAATGGACATCAGAAAAAAGAAATCAAACCTACTGAAAATTTTTCATACTGACATGTACTTTTTGACTTATCAGAAAGCAGATACCACTATGAGTATGTACATTTCCAAGGGCAAAAAAGAACATTTTATTTTCACCAATTTCTCATGATTGGAAGTGTTTTTGAGCATGTGATTTCCATTGTGTTAATAAATGATGACATAAATGTATAGAAAAATGGTAATAAGAGAAAATATGATTTTCACCATTTACCAAAACTACACATTGCCTTTAATCGTATTGCATACAATGCACTAACTTTTGCTCTTTATAATGTGTATGTTAATAAAAAAATGAAAGGTCATGTACAGACGAAGAGGATAATGCGCTTGAGCCCACCTTGTGTCAAAACCACAGACTAATATATTTCACTCCTGTTCAAGAATGAACTACATGTACAGTATAACAGTATGTGCTGCTTATTTTCCAAATCAAATTATAGTTGGTTCCAGGTTGTCACAAAATTCAGGTAGGCTGTTTTATGATAATATCCTATGGAATTCACATACAAGACACAAGTGGTACACATACATTTCAAGGTCATAGGATACAATGATATGTAATGAAATACATACTAAATATATATTTTTTAACAAACTACAGGAAGCTTGGAGATCGGTCTTTTCCTGGAGAGTTGCCGTCAGATCTCCACCCTCTACCCCAAGGTTGAGTTTGAATCGATGATCGTTGATAACACCTGTATGCAGCTGGTGTCCAACCCTCATCAGTTTGATGTCATGGTCACGCCCAATCTCTATGGCAACATCGTTGACAACCTTGCCGCTGGCCTGGTGGGTGGGGCCGGTGTCGTGCCTGGCGAAAACTTCTCCAAGGATTATGCAATATTTGAACCAGTGAGTAGTGTCGTCGTCTTAGTTGTCGTCGTCATCATCATCATCATCATCATCATCATCATCATCATCATCATCATCATCATCATCTTCATCATCATCATCACCATCATCACCATCATCACCATTGTCACCATCATCCTCATCCTCATCATCATAATCACTAAAGGGTCGCTAAAAAAGACCTAATGCTAAAGCCATAATTTTGCATTTTCTAAAAGGTCAAATCTATGTTCTTGTTTTTCCAAGCTCCAATTTTGTGGTCTATTTTAATACAAAAAACAAAACAAAAACAAACAAAAGTCAAAAACAGGAACTATAACATGTGTTTTACATTTTCATTACTTATAATCTGATACATAATTTTAAAAAAAGACAGAAGATTGTCTAACATTACCCACATTGACCCAAATGACAGGACAGCATGGATGAGAGACATCAAGGAAATGTACTGTCCAACCCCACAGTGTGGGAAAAATGGACTTTTAAACGATGATGATGATGATGATGATGATGATTATTATGGTACATACTTGTACAGCTTTCAAAGATGTTTCAAACAAATTTTCCTTCTGATGTGTGGTATGTACAAACAAGTTTTGCTCTATTGTTACATTTAATTTTTTATTTGATTGACATATTTTCACATGCTATCAAAATCTTGTTTTCCAAGATAATGCTGTGTTCTTCCATTAAAAAAAACTAATTCTAACTGAATATCTTCCATTTTCATTATCACAGAAAATTGATGGTCCTGACCATTATGTCCCACTTAATTAGACAGTGTCTAAAAGTCATGTTGGCTAAATATTAGTTGACAATTCAATGTAAATTGGCATATTATACAAGTGTACCCTCTAAATTCTTTTAATTTTGTTCACTCCAATAATATTAATCAATATGGTCTTTATTTGAAAGGAAGAATTAAGTTTCTATTTTAGGAATAATCTGAAGACACATATGACAAAAGACGTTATATTTTGAACAACATAAACACTAACTGTGAGTGCCTTGAGCATCCTGCGGATTGATGTGTTTATGCATAATAAATATCATATTTCATTATTCTTCTTTCATCAGGGTGCAAGACACACCTTCTCTCAGGCCGTGGGACGTGGCATCGCCAACCCCACAGGCATGCTTCTCTGTGCAGCCAACATGTTGAAACATCTCAAGTAAGTACACAAAGGGGCGTTGCTAGAACTTTTTCGATGTGGGGTCTACCCGAGGGATTTGTCTGACAGAATCCTTCACTCAGACCCAACAAGTAATCAAGCCCTCCCCGGACCTCTTTTATCTTACCTGACAGAATCCACTGTGTATCAATGGGCAACAAGTCAGCAAGTAAAAAAAAAAGGTCCACTGTTATTTCTTGTACTGATGGGTGACAAGTCAACAAGCAAAAGAAAAGGTCATATCCATTGGTGCTCAGACCCAAACAAGAAAAGAGCCCCCATCCCCCCAAAAAGTATCCTCTTTTATTTTACCCAACAGAATTACAAATCATGTGACAACCTCCTAACCAATGGAGGCTGGTCTTAATACCCCCCCCACCCACACACACACACCCTCCTACTATCGGTGCTATAAGTGCATACAGATTGTGTGATTAGCTGGTAAACCAAAGGATGTCACATGGTACACTGAGATCAAAGATCAGTATCCACACAAATGTGTAATTCCCTTGGATAGCCATGTGGTAGCCAGCTACTTTCCTATTTTGAATGATTTTGTGACTTATAATTACATGTACATTTAAATAGACTCTGGTTGTGGTGTTTTCGTACACATGCATTTGATTAAGAAGCAAGTAAATCAACAGTGTTGTATGATCGAGTTATGAGTTACATCATTCAGAATCAACATACAAATGTTTGTATAGTTCGTTTTTATTGCCATGTAACATTAAGCTATTATATGCCATATACTTATGCCTTTCAATTATTTTCCAACCTTGATATGCATGCTAAAATCCTAGTTTAACCCGTTGGAGACTAGACATGAGATATCTCGTCACAAGATCTATGGGAAATGCATGTTAAAGTAAAATCAAACTGTCTTCAATGGGTTAAGCATTATTTAATGTTAGAAAAATGAGTATTTTAACCCTTTAGCACCTGAACCGCCCGAAACCGCCCCTCTTATTACTTCCTAGACCGCCCGAAACCGCCCTTCCGTAAAATGTGCTTTAGTATCGATTGTACACCCGTAGTTCACTGAAACGCCCAAAACCGCCCGTTTTATTACTCCCTAAACCGCCCGAAACCGCCCGTACGTAAATTGCGCTCTAGTATACATTGTACGCCCGTCTTTTGTGCAATGTTGAGGGCAATATTGCTGTACCTTCCAGGGAAAAATAAGCCATTATCTACAGAGTCTTCAGTGGCTAAAGGGTTAAGCAGTATTGACCATGAAGCGATGATTTTAATCACTCAGAATGAGAATAGAAATACATAATGGTGTAAGTGCATACATTATTATATATAAGCCAAAACATTCGCATTTATTTGTCATGTGCCTTTTAATTTTTTTTCCAGCCTTGATGTGCATGCCAAAATGCTGATTGACGCTGTTGAGAAAGTGATCAAGACAGGAAAGGTAAGGAGTAACTAATAACTGCAGATCAGTTTAGATGTAACCATGGTTTTCTCAAAGGGATGAATTGAAGTCTTGCTTTGGTGTAGTTTTCATCCACCCATCCAAATATGATAATTATGAAGTTTCATCATTCCTTTCAATCCTTACTTCAAGAGATTCTTAAAATTGTTGATGACAGTGTGGAGAATTCCCCATTGAAGTTCTGCACAAATAAATAATTTGTTGTTATTGTTCAGGTATGTTACAGCAAAAGTTCTACATGCTTTTCAGAAAGAATTGGGTCGCTTTTACTACCGACAGGTCAGGAAAATAAAAGATTGTGAAGATATGCGTACAAAACCAATGGGGAGTTTCCCAAAATTGCTGTGAAAAAGAGTGATGCAAATTTAAGAAGCCCCCATAAGGATTGAATGAAATGTTGACAATCATAACTCTTGAATGTTCTAGCTAAATTGTTTAAACTTGAACAGTTTTCCTCTGCTTACTGTTTTGCAATTGTATGAACACACACTGATGTCTGGTTTTCGTTCTTTAAAAAAACACACGTTTATTACTAATTCTCATACTTTTAGAATAAGACAACAATTTAAGGTGCCTGTTGACATTCTAAACTCAAACTATTCATTATTATTCAGTGCATAACAGGATTCCCAGATAACTTGGAAATCAGGGATGCCTGAAAACTGAGTTCCACCTTTATAAGTTGCAGAAAAGTCAGTTTAACCCTTAAAAAGACTGGGGGGGGGGGGGGCTAAAAGGCCCCTCAACTTTTAGTGTGATAACTCCGTGACATGTAAAGCTTTCCTGCGGCGCTTCTTGACTTCTTTTTCTCAAATTTTCACATCTTTTTAGACCATATTAACGACGTACGGGTGTGCGGTTCAGAAGTTTCGCAACATTTTGTATTTGCATGTCAGACCAAACATCGCATATTTTGTGTGTGATTTATTTGCAAAACTATGATTTCATGCATATATTTGCATGATTAATATATTATAAATAAACAATGAATATTTTCAAAAATTGTAATACCGAATTGTGTAGTTCACAGGAGACCCTTGCACGTGCAAAATTCTATACCGATCACACAACCCGCGGTCTCTAGTCCCCCCCCCCCCAGTCTCCAGTCTTTAAGCCATGAAAATGGCCCATTTTGTTAATTTAGAAAAATCACTCAAATCAGGCGAAAAAAATCAGCGAAATTCAATGGCAGAAGAGAAACTGGTCAGTCTCTTATATTTTGTTTCAAATCAAAAAGAACATTTCCACTGAATGGTTGGCTATGGTGTCATAACGGGTGAAATAATGATCCTGGAATTTTGAAACTCCATCACAGGAAAATCAGGGAATCTTGTTTTCATGAAATGCAGGGAACCCTGGTGATGTAATGTTGAATTACAGCCACTTACCAACACCTTTCCAGCTGAAAAGATTATACCATTGAGGCATTAAAAATGACCGTATAAACCAATCATTATCGTTCCCTGCTTACTTCAACACAATGCAGCAGGGGCATTGAATCCATGTTTCGGATTGAGGGGCAAAAGTGAAAAAAACTCCCAAAATTTTGGCGCAAAGTTCGCATCAAAAAATGGGACAATTTCTGTATGTTTTAATAGTATTTTTATGCATGTTTTAATGGTTTTATAGTGGCTTCCAATGCTTTTAAAAACATATATTTGCATTGCATATTCTGAATTGTTCAACTTGTCAAAATTATTGGGGGGGGGGGGTCGCAAATTGATATGTTTGCACTCCCCCCCTCGGATCGACGCCTCTGCAATGCAGTGTGTAAAGTTATATTGACCCACTGACATATAAAACTTTTCTTTCTGTGACAGGTTCGAACACGAGACATGGGAGGCTACGCAACAACTCAAGACTTCACCATGGCTGTAATTGGAACTCTAAGATAGACACAACTCTTTGCAGTCTTGCCACCTTTCTCAAGGGACACACGGTCTTCTGCACCTGATGCTTTAAGCAAGATTTCTCAAGTTCTGTACTTAGTTTTACACTCGTTTTTCTTGTTACCAAAAAGGTTGTTTCTTTGGTTGTGTTCTCTACTATTTATTACACTGGAATAAACCCAGTAAAAATAGATAAAACTTGTACAAAATAAGATATCTATTTATATAGTCATGTACATGCCCAGTATTATAGATTATACTATTAAACTATTCAAAGAATGTATGTAATACCAAATCCTTATGAAATGTACTGTTCATACAACTATTTTCTTTGAGAAAAGTATGCTGTTATTTAAAAATACAAGTGAATGAATAGGTATGTTGATAAATTGATAAATAAGTAAATGAATTGATGAATTTAACCCTATATTAACTGGGCGGGGGTACAACTGACCCCCCCCCCCTGACAAATTTCGCGACCATGCCGCCGCGCAAAATTTTTTTCATCGCGTCGCTGGCTGACTTTTTTCTTTCAAGTCTTGCGCATCTTTTGAGACCGTTTTCGCAAAAATCGGACATACCGTTACGACGCTGCGCGACTTTTTATACATGCATGTCAACCCCAAAATTGCTCAAAAACTTGATTTTGTGTACAAAATCAATGGAAATTGTGTTTTCAGCCAAATATCATAAATGTATGATTATTTTTGCTTTTACTGGTTGAAAAGAATTAATTTTATGCTGTTTATGATTGCAAAAGTGTCCCCAACAAATTTCATCGAAAAAACGATAGAAAACAAAAGGTCGAAAAAACAAAGATTACATAAGAAATTCACAAAACAATAAAATACATAAGAAATTAATTCCAATTCGGCGATTTTTTTTGTAGATAATTGTGAGAAATGTCAGAATGAATATTTTCACCAAAAATTAGTATTCTACTAGCTATTGTAAGTGAGTTATAGGCGAAAACATAATTTCATGCACTTATTTGCATAATTAATTACTTAAAAAATAGAAAAAATAAATTTTTTGAAAATTTTACTATACAGTCGTGTAGTTTGCAAATATTCGCGGCAATCGCGCGATCGACGGCCGAGATCTGAAGGGGGGTCAAATTGACCCCCTCCCCAGTAAAAACCTGGTCTGAAATAGCCCAGTTAAAATAGGGTTAAATGAATGATTTAAAAGAATGAACTTGCAATGAAAATTATCAACTTGTTTTAAATACAAGCATTTATGCACATTTTTCCAGCAAATAAATACATTTGAATGCTATTCAGTTTAGTGCTGGGTGTTTTATTATGTCAAATTCTGTCAGTTACAAGTGTATTTGTAAAGATGTTAAAGCATTAACCATTCAAAAATTTAATTTCATGGGATCACACTGTTCAATCAAATGATTCATTATTTAAAATTGAAGAAAAGTATGACTGTTTGAGTCCATCTCTAAAATATGCAACCACTGTTATGCTTCTAAATTGAACTCCCCATAGAAAAAATACTGAAACTCTACCTTTTTGTTCACCTCTTCTATCACAAAATTGGCAGCAAAATATTACGCTCATGCAATTTTTACATGTGTTAAACATTCTTCTATATATGTTGAATAACGCACAAATTTTGTACTATCTTGTGTGTACAAATTGTATTAGTGATGTGTGTGAAGTTTGAATTCCTTGGTCTTTTTGCTTTTTATGAATATGGATTGTTGAAATTTCTTACTTTTGTATTATTTTTATTCAACAAAGAGTTAAGAGAGCATATGTTTCAACCATAAACTCAATCAGTATATTTCTATTTGTGACCTGTCACCACAAAATGACCAATACATCACAATGGGAGTTTTTGCATAAATGCGTGAAATTGTTGAGGTGGGTCAGAAAAGTTGGCTTGCTGATTTGGGGATTTTCTGAAAGGACATACATGCACGTACCATCTATCAAAATTTGACCGCCAGAAGTGATTGAGAAGTAAGATTTTACTTGAAATTAACTCAACCATGTTTTTGCGGGAGTTTGACAAATTTACCGCCTTGTTGGAGAACTACACCTCATTTACATGTAGAAAAAACCCTTCTGTTAAACAATCGATTGTAACTGAAGGAATATGAAGTTTCAGACAATGAAACTAAGTGTAATAAAAGAATTGAGTAAATGAAGTTATTGTATGAAATTTCAGCTTATTCCAATAAAGCTTAATAGTTTTTGTTATGGAGTTTTAATTCTACCTTTACTACAAAGCAACTGTAGTGGACCTCGGTTTTACATTGCATATGAATGAGAACTGTCATTGAGGTTGCTTTTCTTCCCTTTTCCTGATGATGGTTTATGTGATTGTCAAAACTTGTAAACAGTGTTTTAAGTAGGTTTGTTTCTTTCATCCTGGACAAATTATATACCATTTTAGAGCTTAGTTCCCCTTCTTTAAGACTGAATGAAAAATATGCCTCATTTTCCCCAAGTTTTGGTGCATTTAGAGGTGACAGATCACATGTGTTCAGTGCAGGCACTGCACAAAAACATGTGTTCATGTTACTATAAAAAGAAAAGACAAAAATAAAGTTGTAATTTATACTCCACTGAAAAATATGTTCTTGGATTGTTGAGAATGGAATAAAAAACTTTGGTTTTATATTTACATCATCAATAGTGTTACAATATTGTAAGTCACAATTCACAACAGAAATTTAAGTTGTAAGTTGTAAGTTCTTTCATGAAAAATGTTACTAGCATTCTAGTGATATGTATAGAGTGAACAGTATTTGGGATTTAGAAACTTAACTGAAGGTTGTGCTTTCTTTTTTTTCTCCATGCCCCACACCCCCACAGAAATTCAATCAAATGCAGACACTGCAAACTGTAAAGAAGAAAGTAAGATACAAACACTCCACATTATAATATGTCAGGTTGTGGTATATTTTTCATCAACTCATTTCTCATCTCACTATCAAAAATGCGACATGGCACGTCTTGAACACAAGCATATTCTCACAAGGTAATGTTGCTTTCAAGAAGTGTTATCTCTTGAGATCACCATCTCACTCTTATCCCTATGAAATGTAACTTCATTGTATCTGGCAGGTTGGTGCTATAAAGTTGATATTGTTGAACATGAAATTACATTCCTTCCATGGCTATTTTGTCATTATTGTACATGTTCGTGTGTGTCTGGGAGTGTAGGTGTGGTTGAATGTGTGTGGTTTGTATGGGTATGGTAGTTTGGGTGTGTGTGTGTGTATGTGTGTGCATTTGTATGGCTATATATTCAGAGGACCAACGCTTGAAATTTGATCAAACAACCGAGGACAAATTCCAATCCGAGGACCCGAAACACTCATCTCTGGAATTAATTATGTTATTTTCAATCTACACCTCTGTTACTACATTCTTACAGGTTTTGGGTGTTGTCCAACATCCATGAATGTATAGTAAAACACGTTAATTAGTGTTTGCGTGGCAGACACACATCCTTTGACAGGAATTTTTCCTCAGTCGTGTGGTCAAGTTTCGAGCGCTCGTCCTCGGAATATTCTCCAAACATGGTGTCCTCGGAAGATATTTGTATTTTCAAGGTCCTCGTACATACCCCTATACCAGTATGTGTGTTTGTGGTTGGATGCATATCTAGGTGTGATTAAATGTGTACGGTATGTCTGGGTATGTGAGTGTGGATAGATGTGCATGTCAGTTTATGTGTGGGTGTGGTTGGATGTGTATGTATACATGTTTGTGTGGTTGGATGTACGCATACCTGCTCAATCGCGTCCGCCGATTTTTCCAGGGCAATCCCTGGTCTTATTAGCAGTTATTAGCAGTACGGAAACAATAAAAATTACATACTTAAAATGAGATTAGAGTGCGAATGAGAAAAATATTGAAACAGCTGAAACAAAATTTTCTTATGAGTAAAAGCATGAATAAACAAACCTTTTGTTCTGGCATTCACCAGTGAAGTAAACATGCGGCATTTCCATAACAATTTAGGCGTTGCATCAAATCACTATAGTAAACCAACGCACTTGGTTCAGTAGTTTCATTTATTTGGTCATTTATGTTCTTTTCTTATTATAATCTAGGGTTTCAAGTCCTACGTACCATAATACCCTATACCAGTATGTGTGTGTGTGTGTGTGTGGTTGGATGCATATCTAGGTGTGATTAAATGTGTACGGTATGTCTGGGTATGTGAGTGTGGATAGATGTGCATGTCAGTTTATGTGTGGGTGTGGTTGGATGTGTATGTATACATGTTTGTGTAGTTGGATGTACGCATACCTGCCAACCGTCCCGATTTTTCCAGGGCAATCCTGGTCTTATTAGAGTTATTAGGCAGTACGGTAAACAATAAAAAGATTACATACTTAAAATGAGATTAGAGTGCGAATGAGAAAAATATTTGAAACAGCTGAAACAAAAATTTTCTTATGAGTAAAAGCATGAATAAAACAAACCTTTTGTTCTGGCACTCACCAGTGAAGTAAACATGGCATTTCCATAACAATTTAGGCGTTGCATCAAAATCACTATAGTAACCAACGCACTTGGTTCAGTAGTTTCATTTATTTTGGTCATTTATGTTCTTTTCTTATTATAATCTACATTTTTGTTGTTGAGCGCACCGCCTAGTTACTGTTATAAGACCATAACTGCCAGGGAAAAATCGGGACGGTTGGCAGGTATGTGTACAGGTGTGATTGGATATGGATTTTGCATGCGTGTACACACACAAGGCAGGTTACACCGAAGAGAGCCTCATTGTTGGTACATGTATAACCCAACACACGATGCCTTTACTTATGACATGACACCATACTTCAGAAACTTTGTGATACTATTTTATTTTTATTCAGAATGCACTTCCACATAAATCATAAGGTCTACACACAACATGATAAAAGGAAACAAACAATATGGCACATCTTAGATGTACATACTGTACCATCTGCAACATAAATGTCAAAGCTATAGTAAAATTAAAATCCAACTTTGGTCTTCAAACAATACTACATTGCAATTAAAATGTAAGTTGTTTTGTCTATAAAGTTTGCAGCACAGAAATATGGCTGGATGCAATGAAAGCTACGTATACATGACTAGGCAGCATCCTTAGTGATTAAGAAAAGATTTCAACAAAAACAACTAAAACTCTCATTAGCAAAGTTATATAATCTCATACTGGATACCAGTAATGGACTACACATTTGTTTAAGAAATTAAACTCACTTTCAGCAAAAATTGCTCATAATTTTCTGTAAATTATACTTTAACTTTCAAATAATTTATCTAACAAATGTAAGACAGCTACATTGCCCAATTTATTTAAAACAAATGAGGCACTCCCATCATATCTGATATACAAACAATACTACATGTACGATAAATACATATACCACTACAATGACTACCCCCCCCCCAAAAAAAAAGTTTGATAAAGTTTATTTACCTGTACACAGGACACAACTGTTACTGTTATAAAAACAAAACAAAACATACTTCATCAAATGGTATATAAACACATACAATGGACTTGAGCTGAGCACCATTGTTAAACACTACAGATCAAGACAGTTTGTAGTGAGTGTACCTTGGACTAGCAATACTGAGAACGATATGTATGGAAGACTGCCTGCAATATGTAGTCGTGGTGATAGAAAGCCAACTCAAAATTCAATGGGGGACTTTACTATATAATTTCTCTCCGGGTGGGGGACTTTCAGTAGCTACAATAGGCAAGGAGCCACCATAGCCATGTAGAAATCCGGTTTGACTGAACATACAGTATTATGATCTGTTTCAACATCACTGTAAATACTGTAACCTCTTTAACAGGTATGCATTTTTCATTTTTAGCTCATCCAGTCCGAACGGGGCACTTGAGCTTATGCCGTGGCGTGGCGTCCGTTGTCTGGCATCCATCCAAAATGTCAAAATGCTTCTTCGTCATTTCTTGTCCGATTTCATATCTGTTTTCTTTATATGATAACACTAGGTGGGGGATTTGAAACTTCTACACAGAATTGTGAAACTTATTAAATATGCTAATTTATGTGCATATTTTGAAAATCACACAAAAAATGCCTCCTCTATTTGATTTTATATTTTGAATTTTTTTGTTTCACCCGGTAGAGCTACATGTACATGAGGTATACTAAATCTTACACAGGATTTTCAACTTTTGTCTCTGATATTACTTATGCTAATGTATGCTAAATTTATTCGAAAATCACAAAAATTGAAAATTGTGTGAATTTCTTTGCTGGATGCCGGATGAGCCCTACATCACTAATATGCTAGTTTATTTTATTCATCATACTTGAAAATTACCTTACATCTGCATTGTATACACTTACAACCTGTGATTACTACCTGGTGCACTGATGATTATACTACTGAAAAGCACAAATTATTTCTGTGACAATAACAAGTAAATTGAAAAGTAAATAAATTAAGTCAATATGCCATTGGTACATTGAAATACAAAACATAAGTTTGGATTGTCCTTTTTTCATTTTATAATAAAGTTCTCATATAACTTGAATAAATAATGTAAAATGACAGAATGTACTAAACAAAATAGGCATATCTTTGGTCTACAAACATTACCTTCTTCTATTTCAGATACCACTGAAGTGGAAAACTTGAGCAATTCATTGCCCTTTCCCAAATTTACAGGAAGTCCAAAATTCTCCAAAAATTTCCACTTCTCAGTAGCAACTACAAGTTGCAATCAAGTACTTATATGTTTTTGTTTGATTTCTATCAAGTACATCAGATAATGGTCCAATATCAGGCTACTTTTTGGTAATTCGAATACAAAAATCTATCATCAGGCATAATTTCATTCAAAAAGAAAAGTCACTTCAGAGGCTGAATACAAATTTCCAAAATTATTCTTTGAGTTGCGTTAAAATTTGTAGTACTTTTCAATGAGAAGACTTGTGCAAATCAATGTGTAATTATACGTCTTACCTCATATACATACATTACACAAGTGATATAGCTCATACTTTCAAACAAGAGCCCCGGGGGGCACGACGCTCACCTGAGGTCCCGCAAACTCTCTGTAGTGCCCATAAAGAAAACATCAATTATACATGTACATAGGTTTGGCCCTTGGAGTCTGATATCCCCTTGCTGTAAAATAGCTGATTTTGCTAAGTTAAATTCTAACATCAGTTTTTTTATAAAAACAAGGCAATCTAGCCATAATGTTTCTCGCCCTTTTATATTAACATTTGACCTCATTTGACCTTTGATCTACTTAAGTGACCTTTGACCACACTGAGATCCCTATACATGTTGGGCATCTACATTACCATCCAAGTTAGTTACAAATAGGCTCATATCAACTCCAGTAAAAATTGTAGGTATATTCTATCATTTGACCTCATTTGACCTTTGACCCACATATGTGACCTTTGACCCCCAAATAACATTGAGGTCCCAGTTACACATCTACCACCCAAGTTTGGTTACCAGCGGGCCTGTGGTTAGAAAGTTACCTAGTTTGGCCCTTCTGGGCCCCAGGGGGTTCAGGTGTGCCATTTCAGGAACCCTCTATAACCTTCCCCTAAGGATCATTCCCATCAAGTTTGGTCTAAATCCACTGATGTGCTTTAAAGAAAATGATGGAAATGTGAATTATTCCCACAGGGGCCAAACGGGGCCACCCTGGGCATTGTCAAGAGACAATAATTCATCACATGTAGAGGTATCTACACACACAGTGACTCAGCTCAACTATTTCTGGATCTGGAGAAGAAGATTTTTGAAATCTACCTACTTTTGGCCCTTTAGGGCTCTACACCTGGGCCGCCAGTGGGGCCAGGTGTACCATTTGAGGACCACAGGCCCCCAACCCCCTATCGATCATTACTGCCAAGTTTGGGTTAAATCCAGCCATGCCTTTTAAAGAAGAAGATGAAAATGTAAAAAAGTTTACGCACCACGGACAACGAACGCTGGACGCCAGACGAAAAGCGATCGCAATAGCTCACTTGAGCCTTCCGCTCAGGTGAGCTAAAAACTGGAGTTTATTTAAATAGTTTATACTCTCTTGGAAATGGTAGAATCATTGGCATTATATGCCATACAGTAGACCATTTTCATATCCAGTCTTCCAAAGTTTATGGCTGTTTCTTTTGGGGTGGAGAAAAAATACTTCAAGTTATGGCACCTCTTGCTTCACCTTCTGGTCAATAGACTATTTCATAATGTATTCAAATTTATGGATGTTTTCTCTCCCAAGCCTACTAGTGATGAGCTATTTCTTACCTACACAAGTTATTGCTATGTCTGGCAAGCTGTCGGGTGGTCAAGAGTAACCTTCGTCAGCATAAATTGCATACATTATTATGAAATTTCTGTCTATTGTCAAGTTTGCATATTTTACTGAAGTGTAAAGCGATTCATGGAATAGCACATTACTAGTACCTCCCCCCCACTTTACTGTGGCCATATAAATAAGGTCAAACTCTACCTACATACATCAAGCAGGTTACATGCTACCTACCTGCCATGACACGCAATATGAAATAGACACTTTACCTACACATATAAATGATTCAAACCGATACATTCTACTTTTCTCTTTCGCTATTCCATGACTATATCATCGTCTTGGATAGAATCATCATAATTTAGTGCTCGTTTGGTGCGTTTCCCGATGAGTGAATAGATCTTCTCCGGGAGTATACCCTTCGGGAGTCCAACTTTGACGGTCAACATCTCCTCAGTGAGAGCTGTACCGGCGGGAATGTCTTTGGCAGCTATTACGCTCTTGCCGAGCTGAAAGTGAGACAAAACATCAACAGAAGGCGATTAATTTATTTATACCTCAATTATTGATCTTTACTTCTTCAACTAACTATTTTTTATTTGTAGAAATTTTTTTTTAATAACAAACCATGAGTTGTATCTAATAAAACTCAATGAGAAATGTAAACATGTTTTATTTATTTTTTAATTCTTTGTAGAAATTAATTATTTGAGAGACTTTCAGTCTTTCACAGAGCATACAAATTACTGTTACAAATATATTCACTTAGACTGCTAATAACTTGCAGTAAGACAAGAAAGTACAAAACTGTCAAAACTTAAGTTCTGTAACACACCTAAAAATTGTTCACATTAAATGCTATTGTGATACCAGTACCTTAAAACACAAACTGAAAAACAATCGATGGGTGCACAAATGCATGCACGGAAGGACAACCAAAAAAAATGTCTCTGATACTTCTTTGTGGAGGAGGCATACAAATCTAAAGCTGTCACAGAGACATGTATAGAGACTCACACAAAAGTATGTATAAAATCCTGCCTATGTAATACCATATGGCATATGAAGTTTTAGCAATAAAACAGCAGTGACATGTTTTCTTTCAAACACACGTTCTGATGCAGCACTTTTCATCACAATTCTGTCTGCTTCATTACTTTTAAACAGAGACAAAAAGGAGCTATTTCATCCATGTTTTGACATATTCACCTTGTTGAATGTCGGCAATTCACAAGCCCTCATCTCTTTCACCTTTGTCCCAAGAGCTCCTTCAACAATGCGAATCTGTTTTACTAACTCTGTCAGTTCCTGAGGATCTGGTCAAGATGGAAACAAACGTTACATTAAAAATATTATCAATTCAAAATCAATCACAAATAGTACCTGACAAACATTGAAGAACACACACAAGCACAAACCTTGCTGTGATCAGAAAATGCTACTTTAATCTGGCACAAACACAGATATTTCTTCTCACATAACTTCAACTTTCTTGTACTTCAACTCCAGTTAATCTCTATCTGCATCAGTTTCTACTGACTCCCAAAACAAACTCCTATTTTCAAGAATACATGTATGAAGTGTACAATATGTTAATGACTTTCTTCCAAAAAGGTTTTATATATATTTGAATGAAACCTGAATTTATTTAAATTTGGGGAATATGGATAATTTCATTCAAATAACAGACCATACTGGTCTTTCCAACAAATGCTACATTCATAGTTCACTTCATTACAATTATTATGATGCAACACATTATTCTTTCACACTGGTTTTTACTCCTTTTTTTGGTGGGGGGGGGGTGGGAGTACGAAATGAAGATACAAACTTGTTACATTTACATATACAGTGTGTCTCAAAAATAATTGTGCAAGAAAAAACGTCCTCTTTGGTAATGAGAAAAAATATTTTGTGACGTCATGCTTACATCATCATTAAGGGCATAGTCTTTGCTTTCCGAAATGTCATTTTGTTCGTTCATTTGCTTGTTTAATCCTGAGATATGTTCAGTTAACAATGAAAGGTAAAATCACAAATGTGCACTTTTACTACAGTCAATGATAGCATCAGGCCCTCTTCCTGTAAAAGTGACACAATTATGATTCCACCGTTTGTGTTTACAAGATATCTCGAGATCATAACAAGCAAATTGGAACAGAACAAACATTATTTGAAAGCTAAGACTTTGCCCTTGATGTTGAGTAAATATGTGAACAGGTAGTATTTTGTAATCGTCAAAGAGGGCGCTTTTCATTGAACAATTTTTTGAGACGTTCTGCAGCATGTCTCAAAAATTGTGCGAGTAAGAAGCGCCCTCTTCGCATTTAGAAATACTCTGCTGACAAGCTGCTTACATTGACGTCAAGGACAAAGTCATAGCTTTCACAAGCCATTTGTTTTGTTCAATTTGCTTGTTTTAATCTCAAGATATTTGTGTAAACAACAAGGGTGGAATTACAATGTGTCACTTTTACAAGGTAAGAAGTGGCACAATTGTGATTTTACACTTTCTTGTAAATTTTCATATCTCAAGATTAAAGCCCAAGTTTAGTTTTAGGGATTTTTGTTATTTGAAAGCTTTATGCCCAAAGTCATAACCTGCAATAATAGATTCTGAATGTCTTTAGTTTTTTTTTAATTAATTAATGAAAAATTCCCTGGGAACCCCCAAAATTTTACATTATAGCATGTAAAGGGTTAAAAATGCTTTAACGTTACATGTGTTATACCTCATCTGAAGAGCTGCGTCTGCTCTTTCAGATGAGGTATAACCAGGGGGGTAAAGTCCGCCATTTTGTCGTTGACAATTGAACTCGAAATAGCGAACTATTTGCATATGCATTAGTTAGCTGCTCCTCTGTATGCCATAAGTCCAATGTACAGAGGGTAAAGAATAAATGGATAAGCGCGAAGCATGCGCAGAACGAAAGGTCAAATCCCTTGATATATAATGAAGTATGTTAATGATGATGGCACGACCGCCTAACCAATGAGAAACACTTCGACCGCGCCACAATCAAGGCCCGGACTAGATCGTGATCGTCCGATATATTAAGATGTACATCACGGGGAAATAATAGAATACTAGTAAAAGTTGGTCCTACACAAATACTCTACAGTCAGTGCATTTTCTCTCCTCTTTTTGTGTGTGTGTGTGCGTGTGGTGTGTGTGTGTGTGTGTGCCTGTGGTGTGTGTGTGCCTGTGTGTGTGTGTGCGGCGTGTGTGTGTGTGCTGTGGTGTGTGTTGTGTGTGTGTGTTGCGTGCGTGTGTGCGTGTGTGCGTGTGTGTGTGTGTGTGTGTGTTGTGTGTGTGTGTGTGTGTTGTGTATATGTATGGGGGGAGGGGTAGAAGGGAAGTTTGAATCGCCTTTAATTAGGATCTTTAGAACGATTGGAAGTGACTCGAACAATGGAACATTGCAGGTATGTGCCTGTAATTGGCAATATCCATTTTAAAAATATGGATGGATGCTTGGAAAAAAATGAAATAAGAAATAAGATTTTTTTTA
>JZLH01S0099972.1:43901-55037 GCA_001188425.1 Eucidaris tribuloides
ATTTTTGGAAGTAGATTCCCTGAGTTATTTGTAGGTGCGACTATGACTGGAAAAATGAAATTTAGAGTAACCTGTTGGAGACTAAGTACAAGTTAACTTGTGTTGGGGTCTATGGAAAATGTGTGTTATAGTGAAATCAAATCGTCTCCAACGGGTTAACCAATACTTGACTGAGAACATGATATCTTGCATGTTATATTGAAATCAAATCGTCTCCAACGGGTTAACCAATACTTGACTGAGAACATATCTTGCATGTTATATTGAAATCAAATCGTCTCCAACGGGTTGACCAATACTTGACTGAGAACATGATATAATGCATGTTATATTGAAATCAAATCGTCTCCAACAGGTTAATGTGCCAAAATAAATTGTAATTCATATCACGCAGAAACTGCGAATAGAGAGACAAAACATGCATTGAACGCTGCACAAAATAAAATATTGACATTTTCCTAACTTCTAATTGTCTTCCATTTTGGAGAATTGTGTATAAAAATGAAGCTTGTAAAGCATTCTGTTCAATACCGGTACTGAATTTTGATATCTGCCAACAAGTGTCTGGTAGATCCGATCACAAATAAAGACATGAGAACATAAACCTTTCATTCATTAAAGGTTAGTGACATGATTGGGAACACTTGAAAATGCCTCAAGAACCAAATGAGTTGAAATGTATACCAACTATACACTAGCAGGAGCGGATCACCCACCTGGGAGGATTTGTCTGTTACTTGTTTACTTAAGGAGAATCAAACATAAACATAGGAGTATCTTAAGTTTTACTGGGGACGATAAAAATAAGCCCCATAGAGAGCCACACAAAAGGTTTCTATGCTACGAGCGATATTGACATTGTTTATTTTAGAATGAGTCAATGTTTGACTACAATATTTTCACAGGAGAATCCATGCATAGTTTACTTGATTCTAGAGTAGTTTCAGCCTGAGTTGAGGACTACCCCGAATCATGCAATTTACCTTTAATATAATCTGTATTGTTTATTATTTTCCTTTAAATTCCAGACGCTGTGTCTTTCCTACATGACAGGAACCATCTCAAGGTCAGTATTACTTATATTGGCAGAAAAAAGAAGTTGAAGTATTATTTTCGTCTTAATAAGTTTAGTTCTATTTTCTTATATGTCTATGGTATCAAATTTCAAACAATTGCAAAATGAACGTACATAAATTTGTGTGTTTTCTGAGATCAGTTAGCTCCTCAGTTACACAAATGATCTTCAATTATAAATTAAATGGCCTTTCGGCACAGATGACATACCAGAAGTTTTGTTAAATACCACACACCTTTATCAGAGGTTCTGATTTTGAAAGGTGGCTATTGTTGTGTTGTTCATGAGGATGTGATACAAGATACAAGATAATTTATTGTTAATTTGATTTTGGACAAATATTGTATTTCATGTGGGGTGCGTATGGATGACTGTACACATCAGGGGCCTGTTGTATAAAACTTTAACCGAAGAAATTTCTCTGGTTAGATATTGGTTAACATGAGTTTACCATGCAATTTTGTAAAAAAAAAAAAAAAAAAAGGCCTGGCTGGTTAGAAATAACCAAGTTTTCTTCCAGTGTAAATGTTTATGCAAGTGGCGCTCCTGGATTGCTATCAGCACTGTATACTGGCAGGTGGATCAAGACATCATTTTCATGACTCGCTTCAGCAGCAGCTCAAAAATCAGGTGTGTACTCAGTGTGCATTGAAGGTCCCAAGTTATAATTTCATAATTACTATACTTTACCGACCAGTATAATCTTTGATATTAATTCAAAGAAATTATTTGTTGTTTTATTTTCAGCTTCTACTACACAAGTGGTGGGAACACACCGTGGCTGATTTGCATGGCCATCTGTGCGTGTAAGTAATCTTGTGTATCTAGTCCAGTGATTTTCAAAATGCCAGCTGTTCTTGATTTGCACACGCACAAAAAATAGTATAATATCATCAGAACCACAAGTGTATTTTTTTAAATCTGAGCAAGTTAAACTTTGATATCTACACTACATGTTAGTGCTTTAGCTCTTACAGTGCCAAAGATGCTAATATCCACCATGCAATACACATGTCCATATAGCTTTAATAGCATATTAAAAGTTAATAGACAAACACCTTTAACGCCAAACGTTACAAAGTTATGCTGCCACTAGTAACATATATATGAATAGATATCATGCATGAATTATGCATCTGGTAACCCAACGGTATGTAGAGAAACATGGGTGTGGAAAAACCAGTCACGCATAGATTTTCACTTTTAAGTACTATATGATAGTTCTGAAGTGCATTTTTTTAGGGCTTCATTTCTAGACCTTATCAAAGACACCATAATAGCATGAAGTATTATGTACCCCATATTTTTTTAAAATGGGACACATTGCTAAACAAAGTCTTTAACCCTTTCAAAACCACACTCAGAATGTCAAATGCAAACTATACAGGGTGATGGTGACCCAGAAAGAATGCAATACTGCAATCGTTCATTCCTTCAACATCATCAGCAAATTGTCATTGGTTTTTGTCTCATTGGTTTGAACGATCTTTTTCCAACAAAATGATACCGTGATCATTGATTTTGAGTAAGGAGTTTGGATCCAAGGGCCATTTTTCTGAGGCAATGTAATTTCCCACATTTGCTACTTGTTCAACTCCATCGATCCTTGGAACACCAAAATATTCTTGTGTACAGGGTGCCATAGAAAATGCTGCGTAAACAAACCACAGGACTACCCTGCCTTGATTACGAAGACAATGTGAGGTAGGTACACATTGTCATTGCTGTTTGTCTGCACTGCCTATTCTATGGCACGCTGTAACGCGATATGACAGTATCTTGGTGTTCCCAGAATAGCTGGCGTTGAAAAAGTTGCATATTTGAGAAATGACAGTGCATAGGAGAAATGACCCTAAGATCCAAACGCCTTACTCAAAATCAATGATCATGGTATCATTTTGTTGGAAAAAGAATGTTCTAAGTTAACCACCGGATTTAACAATTAATGACAATATGCCAATGATGTTGAAGAAATTAATGATCTCAGTTGTTGCATTCTTTTTCTGCCACCCTGTTTAGATTTTGTTTCAGTGGTACCAAGAGGGTTAACTCTTAATGTGCCAGAGGATTTAAACCTCTATGGGCTTTGTGTGTATTATGTGGTGCAGATCTGTGACTTCGGCACGTTGAGAGTTAATCTGAGGTCGATCTGTTTTTCTTATTATTTGGACAGGGGGTGACACTGGGCGTGTCCCTGTTTGCCATCCAGACGCGGTTTGACTTCACCTCGTGCGGAGGATTCCTCTTCGTCTTCTCCTGGTCTCTCTTCTTGTTTGGCTTCATTGCCATCTTCACCTACAGCAGGGTAAGCCCTAATTTTTTTGAACCATCTTGAGTTCGTTTGTTTATGTACATAGATGGTTAACACTTTGGCTGCTAATGGTGCTGCAGCTTGCCCATGTGTAACCTCAATTGGGTACTAACAGAGCACGGGTTTGCCAAGCAGACGATCTGTTCCATACTTAGATTTGAATGATAACGTCACTGAAATTCCTACCAATGATATTTTGCATTGAATGAAGACACATTAAGCCCACTAAATGAGTTAAAATGTCTTGTCTCGATAGCATTTAGATTTTTACAGAAAATAGTACATTTTTGAAAGGTTATACACATAATCATAAAACAATCAAGTCTCTGGTGAACACACCTGGATTTTTAGCCCAGCAAGTAATGTATTAAACTTAAATTTAATGATGAGTACTTTCAGAACAACATAATAAGAAAAAAACACACAAAATCACTGTGAAGGCTGGGTTTTGTATTTGTACACCAAACTGTTTTTGCTTGGATTTGATCCAGCTGAAGATAGCTGGAAAAAATGCAGTTTTCAAAATTTGGGATTCATACATTGTAAATTTGTGAAATATAGACGATCAAGCATTTGAAATTGGGCCATTGCTCAAGTTGTATTTTTCAATGAAAGTCCATGTGTCAGACACTGGAACTTAGCAGAGATTGCTTGACAATCATCCACCTGTGCTGGTAGGAGTTTTGACCTTGCAGGCTTTGATTAGGAGGTATTTAGTTTTCACTCGATGATACACTAATCAGGTCCGGTAGTCAGACTAGGTTAATGGCTGTGTAAAATCCAAATTCAGTGAGCCATTTGATGTTTGAATTTTGATTGTGTACTGATTCACCAACAGCAACTATTTTCCAGATTCTATTTTCAGTTGGACCCCGAATGTGACATGGTGCACTGAAGTGGTATACCTATTCTTAAAACCAAATGTCATATCATAGAACACTAATTTTCCTATTATTTGTAATTTTCTTATACAGATCTTGTATACTGTGTATGCATGGTTGGCTGCAGTTCTGTTCTGTATGGTAAGTAGAATACAATTTCATGGCTTCTCATATTCTAACAATTATTTCTCCCCATTCCCTTGATTTTGTCATACAGCAAGTAAAGTGGTGTATAGTGTAAAATAATTGGATATGCTTACTATCATACTGGATTTAGTTATCGATGATACTGCATAACACATTTTTTTTTATAATATGCCGTATTGATATTTACTTTTGGCCTTATACATCCAGTTCACATATTCATGCCTTTGCCACATAATGGGATACATCTGTAACACTTTGTTTATTTCAGTATCTGAAGAATGGATTGATGCATTTTCATGACACTTAGCTGAAGTATGTATCACCCTAGACAGATGACTATTGGGGTCAAGAAGTCAAAGGTCACAGGTCACTTTGATAATATTCAATATACTGTGCATAATGCATAAAATACTGCAATATCTTAAGAAATCGATGATGAATTTTCATGAAGTAGGTATCACTATTGAAGGATTTGATTAAATCTTTGGTCAAAGGTCAGAGGGCTACTTTGTGTCCTTTGCAGACAATTCACTTTGAATTGACTGGTGAATTTTCATTTAGCTGGGATGACATATATTTTGGGGTCAAAATGTTAAAGGTCACAGCTCAATTTGTGAAATATACAGTCTATGTACTGTGAGTGACATAATACTTTCTGTGATATCTGAAGATAAAATGATGATAAATTTTCAGTTAACCTGGCTTTAGTATCTATCACCACAAATAAAGGGATTGATCAAATCTTGGAGTTAAAAGTTCAAGGATCAAAGGTCAAAGGTGACTTTGCATATTGTCGAGACATTTCACCGTGTTTAAATCAATATGACAAGGTTCAAGATTTGACCACCATTTCACTGACAGAAGTGTGAAAAAAATATTAAGGAGGAAAATTGCCTTATTAGAAAATAAATATAGGTCTTTTCTAGGGTAAAAGTGTCTGAATTTTCAGTTTTTGCAACCCAGAACCCTGTATCTTTCACCATTTTTGAGGAAAAAAAAAATCAGATTTTTGGTTATATTTGGCCAAAAATAGCTGTTTTGGGGTGACAAAAATTTTCACCACCTACTTTGAAATGGTTGTAGTATCCACAAAATTAGAATATATTCCTTGTTTCTTTCCAGTGAAACTGTATTTGCTTCAGTTTACTGTATACTTTACATGTGGTAACCCATAGAAATTGCTCTTTGCCATGACAAACGATACCCCCAAAAATGCCCTTTTCAGAGTAATGCATATTTTGAACCACCATAACATCTGATAGGAAGGGGCTAGAGGGCAGAATTTCCCCTCATTTTATGCAGAATTTAATTAGCTATAAGCTCGTGATAATTGTATTTTACTTACAAATATATAAATAGGAGAAAAATGCAAAAATGCACATTTCACTTGTCATGAGACTAATTTTCTTTTGGTTGTCACTAACATGCTGTTATTCATAGATAAAACACTCGATCTTCTTAAAGCCCAAGTGTAGTTTTGGTGAATGGTAAAAAATGAAATGCTTTGCATTTATGTTTTTTTTTTAGATAGACCTGTATGATATATTAATGCCCTGAAAATTTCTTGCTCTGGAACTCTCTCACTTAGTAGAGATATTACTCAAAATTTCCCATAGGTAATGTACATACTGCTAGATGTTCTGCAATAATTGAAAATAACAATTTGTCACAGTAAACTATTGTCACAATTGTCATCTTGTTTTCAGATGTCTGGGATGACAATAGGATACTTTGTGAAAGATAGTAGAAAAAGTTGTCTGATCGACCAAAATTATATTTTGGCTTTAATTCTTAAAGCGCAAGTTTAGTTTTGTTATTTGAAAGCTTTATGCCTTAAGGTCATACTACGCCAGTCCCAAGATTTTGCAATTATTAATAAAAAAAAAATGAAAGACATTCAGAATCTGTTATTGGTGTGATATGACCTTTGGGCATAAAGCATTCAAACAGCAAAACTACGCCAAAACTAAACTTGTACTTTGATATGCTGTATTATGCTTGCTGCGCTACTACTTCGCAGCTCAGCTAGGAATACTCCCCAGGGAGTGGAAATGGTGCACATCTTTGTGCAGGTTAGAACTCAGTATCCCAGTGACCAGGGTAATAATATCCAAGCGCATAGAGACCGATCTCCGATAGGTATTATGCGCTATATAAGAATGGACTATTATTATTATTATATGCAAATATGCAATACACAATACATACAATGTCCATATAGATCTGCAATTTACATGGAGTGTGATGTTAAGAGTTAAGGTAATCTTTACATATCACTTTTCTAACAGTTCTTGGCTTACGACACCCAGCTGCTCATTGGAGGGCGCCGCTATGAGCTGGACCCAGAGGAATACATTTTTGGCGCCCTCAACCTGTACATTGACGTCGTTTACCTCTTCCTCATCATATTATCACTGTTTGGTGGAAGTAAATGATCTCTCGACAAGCCATGAGCCTTGCAGAACTCTCACTAGTAGCATTACGTTTTGCCTGTGTGGTTTGTGCATATATTTACTTAGTCGTCAAGTTGATGTGATGTTTGAAAAACCTATACTTTGTTGATAAATTTGTTGCAGCCAAGGCTCTGTTGCCTTTTCGTGTTAATATTATAAGAGGAAGGTGAAATAAGATTATTTGTGTATTTTGTGTTGCCACACATCAATATGAAATAAGTAGTAAAAATTAGGGAAATGTTGTACAGCAAAGTAGTATTATTAGACTCTCTGCTACGGTCCATCAATGAGAAAGACATCAACTTGTAGATATGTGTATGGTTATGGAATCTGCAGGGAAACAAGTTGCTCTAAATTCAAATACTGAATAACACATTAGTTCCACATGGCAAAGCTATTTTTGTACACATGGTTTTGTAAATCTGTAGTTGGCTTAAACATGAACTCAAATTATTGGTGTATATTATTGGTGGATGATGAAGAATAGGGAAATCTGACAAGTATTCATGTTGAAAATTATGCCCTACTGTTAACTTGAAAGTGAAATAATAGCAGTATCAGTATCAACAATGGTATGTTGTACAATTTGGCAAGAGCACTATTAAAGAGACATATGTGCCTACTCGTGTGTAGAAATGTCTTGACTGATATTTCTATTTCATCTCACAACTGTAAGTCCTGAAAGTCAAAGTGCTGGCATGTTGGACAAAACTTCTTAAAAGCATGATTTAACCTTATCATTGTTTGAAGGGGTAGAATCTGCTTGGAATGTTCTGCATTATATATCGTGAGTACCCCCTCCCTCGTAAAATAGAATGTAAAAAACAATCATGTCTTTCAAACCTTGCACACATTTTGATGTCAAATTTGTATCAAGGAAAAAAATTCTATCTCAATTGTCCTTACTCTTGATATATTTTGTGGTGCACACCAATTTTATTTTTATGTATATTGAATATAATCAAAATTTAAATTGTTATAAGAGCTGCATGTTTCTGCACATTTTATACAAATTTATAATGGGTAGTGTCCACTGTGACTTGGTGCATAAATTGTCTCCTGTAATGAGATGATGTTCACTTTGTATTTACAAACTTTCAGCACTGTGAGTAATTCATATTTTATCTAAAAAAATATGATTTGATTACATTTATCTACAAACTTGTGTGTCTGTGCCAAATTTGAGATATGTCCATTGTTCTGTTATTGAGATCTTTGTTATTTTGCTTAAAAGCTTAGAGCTCAGCAGTATCTCTCCCAGCTGCAAACCCATTAGAATCAGGATTCAGCTGGCATGTGGATAGGAGAACCTCTCTCCAATTCGTCTACCGTATATCACAACTTTCACATGATACTTTTAACAAATTATGTCATTCGTGTATCAAGTCATACAAACTGTATTTTACGTAAAAATTTTACGTAAAGGTATTATTTCATCCAGGTTATACATTTTGAAAAGGAAAAACATCAAACAATTTAGTGTAGTACACCAGTGGCTTTAATACACGACATTCCTCATTTTAGATGATTTGATGTTTGGTTACCAACCAGAGACATATCTTTCTAGTAGACATAATAATCGATTAGTTTATGTCTAAGAAAGTATGTTCTCTTGCGTATACCAAAATCAAGTCATCTAATGAGAATGTCGTGTATTATAGACATTTTTTTCGGACTGTGTCATACAAAGCATTAGAAGTGTTTTTAATGTATGTGGATTTAGTAAATGTATATGTTGTGTTAAAATATATGATAAAATATATAGAATATGTAATTGCCATACTTATAACTAGAAATTTAGAATACATTTTCCTAATCCTATTAATTAATCTATTCATACTTTTGCAAAATACTCCATTATCTACACTGTATTATCATATTAGTGAGGGTAGTACTGTTTGTTTAAAATTAATGAAATGTAGTATATTTTGAAGATTTAATCTCCTATATATAATCTCTATAAAGAATGCAGTAGTTGAAGTCTGTAGGTTAGTATTTCCTGTAAATAATATATATCATAAACTATCACTTCCTATTTTTCTATCAAGTGGACTATTTAGAGACTTCATAAAGAAAGTTTGCCTAGTCGGCTATTGTAGAAGATTTATTTCATTTACTTTTGTTATTTCTTCAAAAACGGTAGAACACTATGTGTATTGTTTTTTACCAAGTTGCAATTTTGTTTCATCAAAGAGGCTAAACTTATAGTTCTGTTAAGATATTATTTATTAACTTTCCTAATACCTCCTTATACAGGTAACCTTTAACCCTACCTGGGTCAGATAAGTGGCAAAATCCACCATCCCCCTTTGACCTTTTGCACTACGACCCCCCCCCCCCCCTTTTAAAAAATAATAATAGTGATAGCAGTTTGTGGCCCGGAATTATGACATTTTGAAAATTTAAATCAACATGTCTTGATAATACTTTGTTAAAAATTGGGCTTGCCACTTCAGAGTTACAATATTCAGTTAGTAATCAGGTCAAATTTAACTTTAGTTTTATTATTGTACAAAAGAGGAAAACGGGTTTTATCATAGAAATAAATTTTGTCTCCCAAATACCTGTAAATTGTCTTGTATGTTTTGATTATGGTTGAGATGCATTGCAAGACTTTATACCACACAACTAAAAACATAAGTGCCAAACACAAAGAATTACATACATTATTCTGAAAACAATGACATAAAAAATAAACAGAATTTGCATTTTACTTTGAGAATGTGTAAAATACTGTTACGTCAGTTTGAAAATAATATAGATTCTCCCCCCCTTCCACCCAAAATCTATTGATTTTGATATCAAATTTGTGCAAAATAATATGCTTGTCTTTAGCATAAATTTGCCAAATGACAAAATGTGAATGTACATAAATAGTCATATTTATTACCTTTCGTTATGTGCGGAAATTCATAGGGTCACATCCCGAGAGGTTTCATGAGTCAAAAAGCCTGGCTCATGTCAGGGTTAAAGACACAGGCTAACATTAACCACAGTGTCAAAAAATGTGAGCTACATAATCCTCCATGCTCCAAGTGTCTTTGATAAGGTCTAAAAATGAAGCCCTGAAAAAATTATACTTTTAAAAATGATTATTTAGTGCTGTAAAAAAGTGAAAATCTACAAGTTGACCGGATTAACCTGCCCACTTCATCCCATAGATTTACTGTGTGTAGATCTGGGCTATTTTGTACTCCACCCGAGCACTAATTGGTTTTTTCACTCATATCTTGCCAGTGGCAGCATACATTTCCGAACTTTTGTATTCTAGGGTATTTATTTGTCCATTCAAACACTACCATGTAGCTTAGATAGCAAAGTTTGAAAATTTTGTAATTTCAAGCTCCACAATGTTAGCCTGTGTCTTTAAGAGATGTTTCACAACCAGTGATAATTATCTTTTTTGTTTACATTTCGGCTTAATACTCATTCATAGATGTTTATCATCATGTATAAGCTGAAAAAAATATGTTAATAGATTTCCAGGTGGTGCGAATTGTTAGTGCAAACATTGTACATTTATATTCATACATTTGAAAAAGGCTTTGAATTGTAGTATGTTGTCAATATAAGTGCAAACACTTAAGAACCTTGTGTTCTTCCTGCTCTACTATATTATTTTTTCAATTATGTAGTTATTTTCTTGGTTAATAGTTTGCTGACTAAGAAGCCTCATTTTTCAATAACCTTTTTGAACTGATCTGTCTTCTAATGGTGAGAAAGCCAAAAGAAATGTGCCACTTTAGCTAACGAATGGTTGCATTTTTGTTTTAATCTGATTTCTATGATACTTCGTTTAGGTAATAATGAATTACCGGAAATATAGGATTTCTTTCAATACTACATGGGTAAACGGCTGATTGATTTGAAGGATGTAGTAAGCTGTCGACAAGTGTGTCAAATAAATTCCATTATTAAGGTTTCTTTGGGTTGATAATGTTGGTATTGTTTGTTACTTGTAGTGCATTGGTTTTCCTTTGCATTGTTTCATTTCACTATTTATGTCAGTGTCATACAATCAGTCCTCTATCTATATCTCTCTCGTGCTTCGTCAGATCGATCTGTGCTTGTCTATGTGAATTCATTTACATAAAAATTTATATGTATACCGATTTATATTGTAAAAAATATTTGCGATTTTGCTGTCTGTATCAGAATCGTGTTCTATTGTCAAAATACATTAATCGTGTTAAATTGATAAAGTGTGTTTATTGGAGTTGTATTCTTTTGGTATTGATGTGTCATATACTGTAGTTAAAAGAATGTGAC
>JZLH01S0099983.1:2210-22496 GCA_001188425.1 Eucidaris tribuloides
TGTGTGTGTGTGTGTGTGTGTGTGTGTGTGTGTGTGTGTGTGTGTGTGTGTGTGTGTGTGTGTGTGTGTGTGTGTGTGTGTGTGTGTGTGTGTGTGTGTGTGTGTTTCCACTGTGGGACAACTATGTGTAAGGACGGACTGTGCCCCTATTAAACAAATTGGCAGATATTTTCAACCAGTCCCCCCCCCCCACCGCGCCCGTCACCCTGAACTTGGGTTAGTCACTGCCCACTCATATTTCTGAATCAGAGTGACGTCACACTTCAATACTCTAATAAATATATTTCGTTATTTATTTATTTATTTATTTACTTGTTTATTTCAGTTCAGTACAGTTTGGTTTTACAAATCAAGTCAATAATCATAGCATTAAGATTTTACATTCTGCCAATAACAATATAAAATTCAAACATTTCAAGTTCATGATTCAATAATGATAATACAAAAAACAACAAATGATATATTATGTAATATTGTCGTTTTTAATACAATTGCTTATGTTTGTTTTTTATTCTCTGTCTTTAATATAGTTTGATATTATGTACACACTTTCAATAAATCAGAATAAAGAATATTGGCATTACATTGATTATGATTCAAGACATTTGATATTTAAAAGATATAAAAAGGAAGCAAAATCTGTGTGAGAGTAATACTAAATTATTAAAAATGATAATAATGATTTATTTCCTAGATTTGTAAATGATGTAATTAACCAAAATTTGAACTTGTCTAAATATGGGGAATGATTTTGTATGATTAAAAGAAAAAAAAATGCAGTAGACGTCACATCACAAGCAATAAGCTTAAAGCAACGAAGGCCTGGGGAAAGGGAGGGGAAACAGTGCAGAATAGGGTGCAAGTTGTGCAGTGCTTTGGGTGGTACATGGTTCTTCAGCCTCTCAGAAATATTTGGTGGATTTGGTCAGGTTATAACAATGACTCTGATGCTTGTAGATTATTGTTACATAGTAAATTAATCGTTATATTGAGACAAAATATGATTTTGGCATATGTTTTGAAGAAATAATGTGACGTCCGTGATTTATTAATTTACTTATTCTTCTTTATTTATTTATTAATTAATTAATTAATTAATTAATTTATTTATTTATTTATTTATTTATTTATTTATTTATTTACAACTTCTTTTCACAGAGTGGTCCATTCAGAGCCAGAAGGTCTGCTTTCCAAGGGAGCTCTGCATTACAACAAAACAATACGAAACAAATAATTATATTTACAATTAAAGATGATCATACAATTACAAATACTAAACAAACTACAAACGCACAATACAACAATATGACATACATGTACAAAATCATTCAAATAGACGAATATACAGAGCCAAGGTTCAACACCCCCACCCACCTCACCTATACCCCATTCCACCCCACTTTCCTCCCCACTCTCTCCTCAATCCTCTCACCTTACTCAGTATGGAATACATTCAGTTACGCTGGCATATAGTTATAAAAAAGAAACCTATAAATTATCGATTAAACTGATTTACATGTTCTTTTAAACAGCGGCAGTGAGGTCAAATTTCTAATTCATGCTCGTAAATTATTCCAAATCCGAGGTGCTATGCCCACGTTCACAATCTCTGACGTCGGCTCATTCAACTCATCGTAACCAGTCGCCGCAATTGGCTCATTCTACCCACCGTAACTAGCCGGGTATCCAGTTGGCTGATAAACCTCCTCGAGAAATTGTTGGTTATAGTTAGCTCGATCTAGAAGTGTCTTGGAGATCGAAGTTGTTGAGGGTGGAGAAATCCTGGATTTGGACTGACGAAGTGAAGCTGGAATCTGTAGTCAGGTACTTGTAAAAGTGAGTGAATATTTGGATACGAGTTTGACCAGTATTGCAATCGCATGTACGAAATGCACATGTCTCCATTAGATCAGGTTTAGTAATTCTTTATTACATGTATGTTTTGTTTTTGTGCTTATTTGTTATGTGCGTTTATTTATTCCCAAATGTGAAATTGTACATGAATTAGAAATGATGAATTGTACGTTTTTGTATTCATAATCCTACAACTGCTCAACCTCTTTCTGATTACATTTCATTCAGATATAACAAAAGGTGAATCATTATACGCAATGCGTAATATAGGCCTAAATTTGCATAATTAAATTGCAAACTTCTGTGTAAAAGTTTGAAAACCGGGCCAAGCCTTATCTAGCTGATCAGATAAAATCAAGAATCAAAACTTGCCAAGACACAAAGGAGAAGTGACGTTTGTAATTTTTTATTGATTTTGAATAAATTTGCTTACTTAAGCATAGGTAATGAATTCTAAATTCTGTGCAGAAGTTTGAAATGAACTTCCAAGCTCTATCAGATAAAACAAAGAGAATTAAACTCTGCAGAGAAATAAACAAGTATTTTTTTTAATCAATTCGCATAAATTAACATAATAAATGAATGAGTTTTGAAGCCCTTACTTATCTTTATCAGCAGATCAGTCTGAGCAATCAGAATCAAAATTCGTGAAGAAATTACAAACCAATATTAAATCTAATATTTTGAATACAGAGAGACACAGAGACAGAGAGACGCACACTGCACACACACCACCATCACACACACACACACACACACACACACACACACACCACACCACACACACACACACACACACACACACACACACACACACACACACACACACACACACACACACACACACACACACACACACACACACACACACACACACACACACACACACACACACACACACACACACACACACACACACACACACACACACACACACACACACACACAGACACACACACACACCACGGAGACAATAAAAAAACAAATGAACGAGAGCAATTTCGACTAAGCATTATTGATGGTATACGTCCACCTACTATCTAGCGATGTAAACCAACTCATAGTAGGCCTATACATGATCAGATCCACTTTCATGTTCGGAGTTGTCATGAATATAGGAAAGTGACGTATGATCTTGGATAGATTTAGCACCAAATCTAAAAATATCATTCCTAAAGGTGCCTTTACACGTGCACGAATTTTGATTCCGCATCACCCCGCACAATGGCGTACCAAGGCGCGCCATTCTGTGGTATGCAGCTCGCTCCTCTCTCTAATCCTTGTGATTGTAACCGGTGTGATGGTCTAGTGCTTAGAGCGTCCGCCTCACGTCCGGAAGGTCACGGGTTCGAGCCCCGGCCGGGTCATACCAAAAACTTTTTAAAAGTTTAAAATTTTGTCACGAACGGCCACGCACTTTTTTTACTAGCCGCGCACCGTCACGAATGGTACCACGAGCGTTTCCCTCATTGGCACGTTACGATGAGTGCCATGGCGTAAACCGTTTTGCGTGCACGTGTAAAGGCACCTTAATTGAAGTTTATAAGTAGAAAAATGACCTGTCAGAACTAAATTCATTGACCTCTCACCTTGATAATTAACCCATAAGGTTACATTTGATTATTTTTCGTTGGTTTTCAGATACATTCACCAAAATAAACACAACAAAAAAAGTAACTACCCCCTTTAAAAAAAAATACCACAACTTAAAAAAAAATGGTTTGGGGCAAAATAATTTGGCAAGGGTGTTTCTGCACTAATTGACCAACGTCTATGTGAAAATGTGATTGATTCGTCAAGTCATGCATGAGTGAGCACGTATTAATGGCAAAAATGTCATTTTTCAAAAGTCACAAGGGTCATTTTGAGGGATTTGTGATGCAGGATTGTGACAAATTCTGTTTCTGTTGAATGATTAAGCGCTATTTATGTTAATCATCTATAGTTTGACCCCCTTACACCTCTTTTGGCACTTCTCGCATATTTTACGCTTTAGTGAGCTCAATTTCAAAATGTCCACCCTTCCTCAATTTTGGAATTGTAAAATCCATTAAGTTCATTGAAAAAATTGAAATCCGATATTTTTCAGCAAAATGTATCTTTACATGTTGTACGAACACAAGAGATTGCAACCATGTCATGGTTCAGTGAGCACACTTTATAAACAAAGAGAAAAATACCTTTATTTACCATTGTTTGGGCGTAAGAGATGACTCTTGCGACTTTTGAAAAGTGACATGTTTGCTTTAATGCATGCTCTTGACGAATTAATCTCATTTTCACACAGTTGTTAGTTAATGATTGTAGAAATGCTCTTGCTAAATTATTTTGCTAAAACTTATTTCCTTGAAAAATATTGTAATTTGAAAAAGGGGTAGTAACTTTTTTGGTTGTGTGTAGTACAAGTGAATATTGTTTTTTATTATATGTGAATTAGAAACAACCTAGTTATGTTGGGTATTTTCATAAAGCTATGAAAGGATACACTTCAATACAATCAATTTGGGTTCATTTGTTTGTGTCAATCTTGAGATATGATTAATTTTCTATAATGACGCAAAATTGTTTTTCTGCCACTATACACTAATTTGTGCTACATATATAATTTAGATTCAGTTTTTTGACAAAGAAAGCGTGCAAATGTTCGTGAAATATTCAATGATTATCACAAACATATTTGAAGTATTTTAAAGTCCTACTCCTCTATCTATTTCCACTCAAAAGAGGAGACATTACATTAACAAAGGACATGAAATTGTAACACTTATGCGGTTCAAAAAGAAAATAGCATGGAAGTTCAGTCAAGGGAAGGCTGCACAACAGCCTCCTCAGTTGACTCTTATAGTTTTTAATACAACATTATAACATATTTTATGAAAATTAAATGTTTTTGTGAGTTCTTTCAATATTGTTTTCGTAGTTTGGGTTATTAATTTATAAGAATCTTTATCGTCATAATTATACACGTTGTGTTTTGAAGTGTCAATATGCTGACTTTGATTTTAAAAAATACCAAAGAGCACAACCGCTCCTTTAACGGATTGCCCAAAGGTAATCTTAACTCGTAATTGACATTAATATATTAGATAAACTTAAGTGTATCATAAAGAGTAATTATTCTGCTTTCATATGTTACAAAATACACACATGTTTTAGAAAATAAAATACATAAAATAATTTTCTCTCGATTGTGCTATTTGAAAAAACAACAACACGCTGTAGTGGCAGAATGTCGTGGTCATTTCTGCACTCATAAACTGTTTGGCTAACATTTACAGAAGCAGTCAGATCCAACAAGCTGCAGTCTGCAAACAAATTCAAGACAAAAAACAAATATTTGATGCCACGTTCCTTTTTTTTTGGAGGAGGGGGGGGGGGGATAAACTGCAATACGTGTAGTCTCACAATATTGGGGTGATTTTTATCACTGGAAATTGAAAAAAAAATGACGCACTGATTGATAGTTATATTTGATTTTATTAATTCTACAAATATTTCTCCAGACTGAACGCTCTTTTTAAAACCAATTCGTTTTAATGTGTAGGAAAAATAATGGAAATAAAATGTGATTAGAATAGTGGATAGGAGCAAAACAATCAAGATATTTTACACTAATTTTCCAAATTACATCTCCAAGAGTGGCATAATTGTGAACAATCACGTAAGTAGACTATGCAAGGATTCTGCTGTGAAAATTTTGTGTCAAAAGTTGACTCATTTTAAAAGTGCTACTATCAGTACGTCTTGCGGCAGAAAAAATGTTTTGTAGCATTCTATGGGATTAATTTAGCTCGGGGCCACTTCCTTTGTCGGGTGGGCTACATGCACGTACCACTTTTCTCGGGTAAGGAAGCCATTTTCGGATCTACTTCTAGGGTAAAATCCCCCACCCCCCCCCCAAAAAAAAAAGAAGAAAGGGGGCTACATTCAGTAGAATCCATGCTGAATACCCGAGAAATAGGGGTACAATATCTCGGAAGATACCCAGGAAAATATCTCAGATTGCCCTTAAAAAGGGTACCCAAACGGTATTCTTATGGTGGTGAATGGTAGAAGCTATTGTAAATGGTACATCAATGGTGTGTAAATGGTGTGCACTGAATGGTAATTGGTGTTCTTGTGTACTGTAAATGGTATCTGAATGGTATATTAAGAAGTAAACGGTCTGTTAGTGGTGAATGAATGGTATGCTGAATGGTAAATGGCGTTCGTTTGTCTGGTGGTATGTGCCAGATTGACTGATTAGTGGTCTCTCAATGGTGTGTGAATGGTATATGCTGAACGGTAACTGGTATTTATGGCATGTTGACTGGTTAATGGCCTTTCAGTTGTGTTTCAATGGTATTATGCTGAACGGTGAATGGTATTGACAAGTAAATGGTCTTTCAGTGGTGTTTAAATGGTATATGCTGAGTGGTAAATGGTATTCATTGTATGGCAAATGGTAAACATATGGCAGACTGACTGCTAGATGTTGTCTCAATGGTATAGCAATGGTATGATGAATCATTGTTTTTCAGTTGTAATGCATATTCATACGTTAATTTGCATCATCAGAAAAAAGCGCAGTTTTTTCATCATTTACATAGTTTACAATTTTTTTTGAATAAATCTACTTAAAACTTTTGAAAAAGAGATGTGAGTGTAATATATTCACGTAGGACAATCTCTATGCGAAAAATAAACAGTAGGTAACAATGACATTTCTAGCCTGTTGTTGTTGTTGGTTGTGGCACTTATGGACATTTCTAGCCCTTTATGTAGATAGTATATATATAGCAATTGCAAAACCTCCAAAGGTGGAAATGATCTGTAGGTCAATGGTGAGCCAATGGTGAAAGGTAAATGGTAAGTCAATGGTATGTCAATGGAATGTCAGAAGTATCTCAATGGTAGACCAGTGGTGGACCGTGAATGGTATGTCTATGGTAGACCAATGGCAATGGTGGATTGTCGAACGGTGCATTTCAATGGTAGATGAATGGTACACAATAGTATATTGTGTGTGGTATTTTCAATGGTACTTCCGATTGAGTGTTTATGTAAGGATGGGGTGTAAAACTTTATGGTCGATTTCACTCAAGTCTGACATTCATCGCAAATATGCGGTAACGGTGTAAATGTTTTACTCCCTATCTTGGGTATTTTACCGGGTATTTTACATGCTGCCTCTATAAACTGTCATTGAAATTTTATAGAAAATTACCTTCTTGTTTTATTTTTGCTCTTCTATCAGAAAAGAAATCAAGCGATCAGTTGAACTCCATCTGTAATCATCGAATAAAAATCAACACTAATCAACACTCAACACTGATTTCAGACAAGCAATAGGGATGGTTTCGAAGTACAGGATGAATCTCAAACGGAGAAATGTATTCCTCTCGTTGGTAGTGCTTGGCTGCTACGTTATGATGACCCAACTCTTGCTCGCCATAAGCCCACGAAAATTATATTTTAGCAGATTTCAGTGGAGTATTGAACCTCATATCCGAGACTCTAAATCTAAATCAGCAGTAGATGTTAACATCCCCCACGATCCGAAAAATGACGGGTTGCCCATGTCGATGGCAGGGGCAGTGCGCGGACTCCAAAGACAAAAAGACGGAAGTGGTGTATACGTGTCACCAGTGGCTGCAATGATGAAGGCAAACCTAACCAAGCAGGTACGTTTTCTGTTTGCTAAAGGCAGTAGCCGCCATGTTATGTCTTTTGGATATAGCTTATGACATTACAAAAATACTTTTACATTCTTATCTGTCAGCGCTTTTCAGTACGATCGAAAATAAGGACATTAACGATAAAACTTTGAGAAGAGGAAGGTTATGACTCTGAACAAACTCTGTGGTATTAGTGTCCATTTAATTTTAAAGGGGTTAAAGTTAACAATTTTCTCATTTTCAATCAACGAAGCAAAAACAAACAAGTATCTCAGATGTTTGTTTTATTTTCTTAACCCGTAGGAGGCCAAGTACGAGACATCTCGTATTGGGCTCCATGAAAAGTGCGTGTTATACCAAAACCAAACTGTCCCCAGTGGGTTGAAATACGTGGCAGACCCCTTAAAAATACCAAAACTGTTATTTTGTCAGCAAACATTACATTATTACCTTGAATTCGATAAAGTTATAATTTAGTTTACCATGTGTAATTAGGGATTTCAGATGCAATGAATTCGTGTCAGTTGAAATACCCCACGATATTGGGCATTTTGGTAAAACACTCTTAGAAAAAAGGGTGCTGATTAGAACCTCTCCTTGTCCCGTAGTTGGAACCTTTTAGGGTTCTTCAAAGAAACAGAAAAGGGTTCTAAATGGTTGTTTAGAACCATCCTTGTTTCTACACGAAACCCTTTAGGGTTCTTTTTCTCGATAGTATAAAGAACCCTACTGTTTTTGTATAGGGTTCTTTATACCATTAAGAACCCCAAAGAGTGTACAAAGAATCCCAAATGGTTCCTTGTCGAACCAAAAATGGTTCTAAAGAACCATTTAGAAACCTTTTCTGCTTCATTAGAGAAACCTTAAAAGGTTCCAAATACGGGACAAGGAGAGGTTCTAATCAGCACCCTTTTTTCTTCGCAAGAGTGAAGGAAGCAAAGTGACAAAGTCGTTCAAAACTGAGTTTAATGATGTTTTAAACATCCAATCATGTACCTTCAGGCAAATCTGGAGAATAATTTTCTGCCTTTAACCTCAATAGATGCAGTACAAAGCATTGCTTAACTTACTGGAGAGATGTGAATTACGCTATAAACGTCTTGAACGACTTATTTTGAACCCAGTGTTTCCACTTAACCCCCGTCGAGTAGCGTGGCAGCCTGGGAATTGCACCGCGCCGCAATAAGAAGTATGTCTAAACACAAATATCCACTGGAAGGTTATCTCCGGATCATACAGGTTGTCCTGACCACTGTTCAACAATCCAGCGTTGTCCACGCGGATGAATCTGAATGGTGGTGAATGATGATGTGGTGATGATTGAATGGTGTGATGTATGGTGGTGGTGGTGGTGGTGGTATGTAATAAACGTAAGAATCAAAGATACAGCCTCGAGTAGGATGAAAGGTCTGCCAACCAACAACAACGAATCCAGAGATGAGAACGATGAAATTGATTAGAGGAATGCAAAAACCCGGCCTCGAAGATGCACTACTATCGTGATTGTATTTTTTGAGGCAAATGCACAGATGCGTAGCTAATGGCTCGATGCACAGCGATAGGCTGAAGGTTTTAGGAGGAGGAGGAGGAGGTGATAGCAAGGAGGTAAGAGAAGAGAGCGAGAAGATCTCGTGTAACACGCGTAGGAATAGCCTCAGCGCCAAAGCATATCAACGAAAGCCTCCCTCCGGGGATGCAATGTGGCTTTTAATCAGTTGAATATACAAACAGACTAGAGATGCTGATGCGCCAAGTGTGGTTTTGCTGGCGGCAAATGATACTAGCGATGATTGCTGGTTTTTTCCGCTTTGGCCTGGGTATAAAACGCGAGAGTCAGTGAGTCTAATCGCTCATACACACACAACGAGCTTAGCTATCACGCGATGGCGTTTGAGACATCACTCAGTGCCCGGAACGGTTTGTTTGCATGGTTACCAGAAACTCGCGATGATTATTTAATACTAAGTACACTTCTCTGTCCGATATTGACACTAAAGTGAATGCATTGTATGGTACGTGTCACTAACAATCAAGGAACTATTCCGTTCGCGCCTGGTTCTCCAGGGAAGAGCGTCAAAATATTGAAAATTTATGCTTCTTAAATATCAAGGGTTTTTTAATTCATTTTGATCATATCTTTATTGGAAAGCTTGCATGACAGCTCGAAAAACTAGGCCAGTGTATTGGCTTCAGTGACGTTTTTCTCCTGAATCGAGAATGACAACCATTTTAAGCTAAATAAATGTATCTATTACGTGTGCAATTATAGAGAGAAGTTCGGAGACAGGCAGATAGATTAGATAGATAGATAGTATGATAGATAGATAGATAGCGATAGAAAGATAGGAAAGAAAAAATAATAGTATTATAAAAATATATTGATGGCGATAAATTGATTGTTGGTTGATTGAAATTGATTGATTGATTGATTGATTGATTGATTGATTGATTGATTGATTGATTGATTTGATTGATGATTGATTGAATTGTTGATGGATGGATGGATGATGAATGGATGGATGGACTTATATATAGATCGATAGACTGTGTAATTGGTTTGATTGCGAAAGATTGATTGATTGATTAATTAAAATTGATGATTTGTTTGTTTGAGAAAGAGATTGAAATGAGAGCATGCAAGGATAAAGAAGAAAAGACAAATATATCATTTTATTATTGAATTTAGGTAAATGGATAGATAAACAGAAAAATATAGATGGTAAGATAAATTGATTGATTGATATGATTGATTGATTGTATGATTGATCGATCGATCGATCGATCGATTGATTGATTGATTGATTGATTGATTAATTGATTAATTGATTGATTGCATTGATTATTGATTGATTTGATTGATTGATTGATTGATTGATTGATTGATTGATTGATTGGAGCATGGAAGGATTATTAGCTCACATTTCTTAACGTGGTAAATGTCAGCAGTTGCTTTAATTAATCAAACGTAATATTGATGAATATTTACGACAGTGACGTTGTTTGCCAAAAAGTATAACGATTATATTTAATTTAATTATTACATACACGCATCTTTCTGATGACAATATACATGGAGTACATACAGCACTCTTAGTTACAGTCACGTTAAGAAGAACTTTATTTAATCAACAATACCTTACACCTATTTACGTGTGTGCACACAACTTTTATTAAAGTGGTTTCATAGCTCGTTCCAAATACCGTACAATAATATTGCATGTGTGAGCTATCAATTACGTGTATTACAGTTCAGCTCATAAATTTCAAATGTTTGTTGTCTCTCAATTTAGGAAATGAAAACGATATTCTAAACTATAAAAAAGTACAGTTCAGTATTCTACTACCTTATTTTCGCCTTGTCAATATTGTGACTCGTTCACGGTGAGGTCGCGTTTTTTTTTTCAGTCCAATTGCAGGAGAGAAGAAGAGGAAGAAGAAGAAACAAGAAGAAACATGAAGATTGGATTGATTGATTGATTGATTGTTGATTGATTGATTGGATTGATTGTTGATTGATTGATTGATTGATTGAATTTGATTGATTGATTGATTGATTGATTTGATTGATTGATTGATTAACTGATTGATTGGTTAGTTGGTGTGATGATTTTCAATCATCAAATTTATGTGTGTTAATAATGTAATAAAAAGTTTGTGGTTTTCAATAGTGAAATAAACTGAGAGAAAATTAAAATTTAATTATATTGTAATAAATTGATTGAACAATTCACAGTACATCATTTACCAAAATTAGGAATCTTTATTTGATGGAATTACATCAAGTTGACTTGAATATGGCTCACTTGATGTTGATGGTAACAACTGATAGATCAACGTACCGCTAACATTTCAACTTCTCCTGGCGTCAGATGGACAGCAAGAAAACCGCCCTCTATCTGCCATAAATCTTTAAAGATAAGGCAAGGGTATACAGTAATTGTTGCCTTGCTTGACGTGATAACATTGGCAACTATCTCTGTAGCAGGCGGCAGCAGAAGTTTGTTGTTAAAGAGGCATAAAAACTAGTGGCGTCAATCATTTTTGATATGGTGGAGGGGATACGCCCCAAAAAAATTGTCAAAATTGGCATTATATATCGGATGGGTTTTTTGGTGAAGAAGTTTAGGAAGTATTTTTAATGTAAAAAAACAAAATGGCTGTAAATGTGATACAGAGGTAAAATGGAGTGAAGGCATAATAATATATAATAATTATTGATTATTATTATTATTACTACTATAACTACTACTACTACTACTACTACTACTACTACTTTTTATTTATTATTATTATTATTATTATTTATTATTATTATTTTATTATTATTATTATTATTATTATTATTATTATATTATCATTATTATTGATAAGAGTTATACTTCATCTGAAAGAGCTGCAGACTCTGCTGTTTCTGATAAAAGGTATAACTCGGGTAATCCTTAACGCATTATTAACCTTTGGATGCATTATGTAATAATATAGTTGAAAATCTCGTGGTACCCACGCCCCCCCTCGAGATTTTTCATTAATTATTTTTTTGTTTTAATGGCATTCAGAATCTATTATTGCAGGTTATGACTTTGGAGCATAAAGCTTTTCAATAAAAAAAAATCACCCAAAACTAAACTTGGGCTATTATCTACGATATCGTCTCTTGCTTTTATTACCACCGCGTGATGATATTACACCACATACCGTTGCTGCTCTCATTACTTACTGCTGCTTTTAAAAAAGTTCGGATATTTTTCCAAACGCCACTGAGACCTACTGCTGATAGCAAAACGAACAATAATAGAAAGACTAGACTAACACTAATACTCGATACTGATAAAATAATTATTAAAATGTATTTAATTATAAATTTTGTTGTTGTTGTTGTTGTGTTGTGTTGCTGCTGTTTTGCTGTGTTGGCTGTTGTGCTGTTGTAGCTGTTGTTGCTTGTTGTTCTGTAGTTGCATGTTGTTGTTGTCATTATAACTTGAATTAAATCTCCGGCCCCTGATATAAAACGATACCATATATAAGGCTACAATAAATTTCATCACGACGTCATTGTATTTTTTGAAATAACAATTGTTCAAACAAAGAGGATTTGAAATTTACACAGCAGAAATTACCTGATTTCTTATAGAGCACTGTCCTAAAATTTAAAGATAACGTCAATTTTGCTATTTACTTTTACACTACGCTAAAATTATATTTATTTAACACTTTATTATGTTAAATGGCAGGAAGTCTCATTTGCAACCCTTCTGCAAGCACATCAAAATCACTCATCCCTTGAGACATAGTTATGTGAAGTCTGAAGATCAAGTGATTATTTGGGAAAAAAAATTTTTTTGGGGGGAAAAGATGGGGAATAACACATATTTTCCGTTTAATATATTTTTGGGCGTGGAAAAGAGACGCCGCTGGCCTTAACAGTAATGTCTCGTTTATGCAATATCAATATCAATAACAATACTAGCACGAATACCGATACTAATATAATATTTTTGGTAAATGTCATAACATTATTGTTCAAAACACATCACAGAGCTTATATTGACACAACAGAAACCGTCATCATATTATCATACTAATGTCACTATCACGTAATGAATAATACTGACACCAAATATCTATAGCAGGGTGGCCCCCCAGAGAATGCTACAACTGTGATCGCTAATTTCTTCAACATCATCTGGCAATATGTGATTGGTTTTTTGTTTCAGTCGAGGGTAGAACATTCTTTTTCCAACAAATATCGATACATGATCATTGATTTTGAGAATTCGTTGGGTTCTGTGCCATTTTTCCGAGGCAATTCATTTTGCCAAAATTTGCCAATTTTTCATAACAGCGGCGGTCTCCGAAACACCCGAGATATTCTCGCGTCTCAGCGTGCCCAATACCAGACAAACCGCAATGACAATGAGATGCAGCTCACGTCGTTTCTCTTATCAAGCGAAGGCATTCCACCCTTTGTTTCGGCATACCTTTATTCTAATGGCACACCGTAACGTGAGAATATGTTCGGTGTTCTGATGATGACTGGAGATTAAAAAGATAGGCAAATTAGAAATTGCATTGGCTGCAGAAAAATAGCCCTAAGATCCAAACCCTCAATCAAAATTTATTAACGATCATGGTATCATTTTGTTGGAAAAGAATGCTCTAACCCCATGAAATAATCACCAATGACATATTTTTGAATAACTTTAAGAAAATTAACGATTCATGTGTTAGCATTCTTTTTGCCCACACTGTAAGTATGCCATCAAATAACTACCATCGTAGACCTCTGGGATCCGGCATATGAAGGTTTTCAATTAAATTGATGGGCACCAATAAATCATTCCCCAATGACTTTTTTTGATCTTAAATTATGTTTTTTTTGTAATAGGTTTCACCCATAAAGCACGTTCTGCTTTCCCTGACGTTGAATCCGACGAATTTTTCATATTCAAATATTCCGCAATTCGCACTATTATGATGCTCCCTAAGAATTCCTTGATCTGCCACCGTATCAATTAGCAGCTGTATGCACAATGCCAATTTATAGCATTGCGGGTAGTTAATTGAGGCCCATAATGTTTGACCTTGCAAGGACAACTCACGCAAATACAATACACTCACACACACACACACACACACAATCACACACCACACCACACATCCCCTGCACACACCATACAGTCCAAATCACACACTCACACACACACACATTCCACAACACACACACACATTTGCAAAAGACACACACCATATAACACACACACACCGACGACTTTCTCTAATACACACTCATACATAACCTACGTACACACGAACAACAAACACATGCACGCACACAATATCACCACACACCACTTTCCCCCACGAATCATTTCAACATACACTAAACACACACTTCAACACCATACGTACAACACATACATAGCATCTACACCAGAGACAAACAAGCGCCACTGATACACACCCAGTGGCACATTATATATAACACACAATATACACACGCATGCATTACAATACTTTCCCACACACACAACAGGCACACACACTCAATCACACACAGAACATAGACACACAGCACACACACACATGCACACACACACACAAAAACAACACACATTCATACACAACACAAACATACCACCATCATCGCATACGACACAACAACACACACATACCTTACAAACGCAACTTACCTACATACTTATAACATAACATACAATGCATACATACTACACTTACCCCCCCCCCCCACCAGACAAAATATATTCACAACCCGCACACATTTATTACACACTACACACACGACACATGAGACTCACACACACGTTTAGGCGCGCAGCCACCACACACACACGACACACAAACATACACACACACACACCACGACACACACATGAGAATGGATCCATCGCATCTGAATGTGTGCTGACTAAGATTTCTTTTTCAACACTTCTATCTTGCTGGGATGGAGTAAGCCGAGTTGATGGAATAGGGTTAGCGATTATCTGGGATACAAGTGTCTCTGTAGGATCAGCAAGCTTGAAATCGCGTGTCGGTTTTCATTTTGTTTTGTGAATTGGACTGCAAATAGTTGGTTCCTTCATCTTTAATGTCTCTTCTTGAAGCAAGAGCGTACGTCTATGTTTGCCTGTACAGCGTGTTAAAAAAAACTGTGCAATGAAAAACCCCTCTTTCGCAATCAAAAAACACTGTGTGGCGTGATGCCTTGCATCCAATAGCCAAGGACATAGTCTTTCCTTTCAAAATGCTTTTCGTTTTTGATGAATTTGGTTTATTTTGATCTCAGATAATATGATATATGTTTAGTTAACAACGATAGGTAAAAATCTACTTTACCAACAGTCAATGATAGCATCAGGCGCCGTCTTTCCTTGCTGTAAAAGTGTCACAATGTGATTTTACCCTTTTATTTCTTAAGCTAAACATATCTCAAAATTGAAATTAGAACTTAAAAAAAAACCACACATTTGAAAGTCTTAGACTATGCCCTTGCATTTATGTAAAGCGTCATTTGCAACAATATTTCATTGCGAAAGAGGGCTCTTTTGACTTGCACAATTTTTTGAGAACGCGCAGTATGGTTGGTTCCTTTTCATCTAGTCAGGCGCGCAATCCTAGGGGGACGGGGGGGACATGTTCCCCGCCCCCCACGAATTTTAAGTAGGGGGACACAATAATCAAATGTCCGCCAACCACAGAATTTAAGAATACATGCATATACTATCTAAATTTTAGATAGTCCTGTGGTTGTTTTTTTTCTTCACACACTTAAACTTACGTTTCGCGTATCAAATAGTCCCAATGTTTTCATTGGCCTGGTAATAATGTCAAAATTTTTGCGCGCTCCGCGCGCAAATTTCCAATATAGGATAAAGACTTTTTTTCGCTGTGCAAGCGCCGAATACATGTGTGCATAACTTATCAAATTCAATAGTCTGTGGTTGTTTTTTTCTTCACGACACTACAATTTTATTTTTCCGTATCATATAGTCCCAATATTTTCATTGGCTGGTAAAACAGTCAAATTTCGGGCGCGCTTCCCCGCGCAATATTGCCAATATAGAATAACTATTTTTTTTCGCGCAATGCGCCTGCAAATTTTAATATGTGTAATCAGTTTAATTGGTTTTGTTAGTGCCTTGCGCTAGTGTTTGAACATATTCTTGCATTTACTTTGTAGAATTTTCATTTGTCCTTTTTTTGGGGGGGGGCAAAAGCACGAAGTATCAAATTTCGGCGCGAGTCCGCGCGCAAATTTATGCAGTAATACATGTACATCTATCAGGAATTTTTTTTCGCGAAGGCGCCAAAAAGTGAACATCGTCATCAGCTTTGTAGTGCACCGCGTACTGTTTGTTTAAACGATTATTTCCAACTGTCAACTTTCTCTTTTTTTAGGCGGGGGGGGCAATGTATTTGCCCGAATGTCATAATTTCGGAGGCGCGCTCGTCGCGCGCAATTACAATGTAGTGTCTCTGGAGCAAAGTGCGACGCGCAAAATTTTGGATTTGTTAGCGGCTTACGATTTATTTTTTAAACATATATAATTTTTTAATTTTTCATTTGTAGGTTTTGGGGAGGGGACAAAACAATATGAGATGCCCCATATGTTTAATTGGCACGGTAAAGTAAAATGTCAAAAATTTCCTGGCGCGCTCACGCGCGCAAATAACAATGTACATCCTACTAATCAAAGTGATATTGCTTACGTTTATTGGTTTTGAGTGCTTTGCGCTACCTTTTTAAACATACTTCTTGCAGTTACGTTGTAAAGAATTTATTCAATTTGTCATTTTGGGGGGGGCAAAAAGGAGAAGTATCAATAATTTCGTGTCGGCGCTTCCGCGCGCAAATTGGCAGTAATAAAATATACGCTCATAAATTTCACAAAGCCACTTCACGAATAGTCTATCTGCACAAGGCGGTGATGGCCATTCCCCCGCCCCCCCCCCCCCCAAAGATAAGTTTTACGGTTAAAAATATTATTAAATAATACTGAATAATTTAATCAAACACTTGAATATTGATAGAAATCAGATATACAAATTTTAAAAATATTGTATTACCATGCCCAGAAAACCCGTCTTTTTGATGCGTATTTTAAAAAGTCTGGCCGTGGGAGGGAGTATCCACCTCCTCACACCCTCCCCTCTCGGTTGATATGTCTCCTCGTAAAACACAATTACAGTTTTCACAAATTGTCTGTACAATCGTTTTGAATACTTGACTACAATCCCCTAAACAAATTTCAATAAACATAAACCTTTAAAATATGTATTTACCATGGTATTTACTAACCCTATTACTTTTTCTCGAAAGTTCCTACTTGGGAGAGGCGCGATATCCCTTCCACAAGCTCCGCTCAGTTGATTTCCGCCCCTGTGCAAAGTATGACTACCCCAAATCCCTACACTCTTAAAAATGTTTGGGCAACAAATACGTGTCAGCACACAACCAATATGAGTTGAAACTTTATCGCAAGGCCTGGGTAGTTTTCAACCAATATATGTGTGCTTTGGCGTGAAACTACCCAGCTATTGTTTTAAAAATTACCCAGAGTTGGATAAATTATTTTTACATTGTTGATCTGTGGCCCACATTTTAAGAAGTGTAGATCTTTGCTATAACAAAATATACCAGTGTAAAAATGTATTTACTATGCCTAGAATCCGTCTTTTCGATGGGCGTATTTTCAAAAAAGTCTTGCACACGTGGGAGGGATATCCCCTCCCACACCCTCCCGCTCCAAATTTGATTCGCTCCACTCGTCAAGTAATGATACCTAAATCCCTGATCTTGCTAAAATATATCGCAGTGAAATGGTGTATTTACTTATCCTAGAACACGTCTTTTCTATGGCATACTTTTCAAAAAGTTCCGTGGGGGGGGTATCACTCTCCTGCGCAAGAATGACTACTTAATTTAGCAGTTTCATATATTTCCTGTATATGCTCTTTGAACCTGTCTAGCAATTCCTAATAATGCTTATAAAGTATACGTTTTATATGTATTCACACGCATAAACACGGGTCTTTTTGTCGTAATTATTCACAGTTTCATGGCGTGGGGAGGGGGTATCCAACTCCCACGGCCGGCACGGCCACCCTCCCCTTCAAAAATGGTCTAGTGACGTCCCTGGCTAGAAGTCAAATGAACTTTAGGGGGCTTTACCTCTTGATCCCCGACAAGACTTATCATTATAGTTTTAAAATGAGGCTGCTACCTAATATAGTGCAAGTGCTACTAATTTTTGGAAAATAAAGCAGTTTTATAAATTATTAATTAACTGTCGCATTTTAAAAAAAAAAAAATTGTGTCAATCAGGTGTCAAATTAGGTCTCTAGAACCTCCGCCAGGGCTTTTTGCCCCGGGCCCTACCAGGGCGCCTTCGGCGGGCCCCTGGACCACACCCCAAATAAGCAATATTCCCTAGGTGCCCGCGTAATTATGTGATGTCCCCGCCCCCCACATTTGAAAAATGGATTTGCGCCCGCTGGCTACACAGGGGCGTCCATCTATGTTTCGGATTGAAAAGGGGGGGACAAATAGCGAAAAATTGTCCGAAATTTTGGCCTGTGTTCTTGGGACCCAAATTGTAATACAGAGTTTTTTTTTCCCCGCGGCAAGCGCGCATAAACATTGACAAATTTGTATGCTTTTTAAAACCAATATATTTGCAATTATGAATTTTTTCAAGTGTCTAAATTATTGGGGGGTGGGAGGGAAATCGATATGTTTGCCCCCAATATCTTCATTGGAGGGCGATCGCCCCCCCCCGACCCCTCCCCTCATAATGCGTTTTGCAGCTGCTTACAATTCATATTGCAAAAATTTTTGGACACTGCAGAAGTGCTCTAATTTCATGGTAGAACGGAAGCGGGTTTTATTTATTTGTTGACAGTGCCCATATACTTAAAAAAGAAAAAAAAAATGTGTCGCAGAGCAATCAAAATAGGTTCCCTTAAAACAGGCTAAATCGTCAAGCTTCAGGGGTTTCCGACCCCATGACCCCGCCCCGGGGCTTTGCGCCGGACCGCTACGCGAGGGGCCTTCGGCGGGCCCTGGACCCGACCCCAAATAAGCAATTTCCCAGGCTGGCCCGGTAATTATGTGATGTCCCCCCCCCGCCCACACCATTTTGCAAAATTGGATTTGCGCCCGACTGGCTACCAGGGCGTCCATCTATGTTTGCGGATTGAAGAGGGGGTGGACAAAAGCGTAAAAAAATTGTCCGAATTTTGGCGTGGTTCTTGGGCACAGTCCAAGATTGTAATACAGAGTTTTTTTCGCGCAAAGCGCGCATAAACATTGACAAATTTGTATGACTTTTTAAAAGCATATATTTTGGCAAATTAGAATTTTTTCAGTTGTCTAAATTATTGGGGGGGTGGGAGGGGGAAATCGATATGTTTGCCCCAATATCTCAATTGAGGGCGATCGCCCCCCCCCTGCGCCCGATGAATGCGTTTGCCTGCTACAAATTCATATTGCAAATTTTGGACCTGCAGAAGTCTCTAATTTGGTAGACGGAGTGGTTTTTATTTATTGTTTTGACTTGCCCATTACTTAAAAAAAAAAAAATGTGTGGCAGAGCATCAAAAGTAGGTTCCTTAAACAGGTAGAATCGTCCAGCTTCAGGGGTTCCGCCCCCGACCCCCGCCGACGGCTTATTGCCGGACGCCCACCAGGGGCGCCTAAGGCGGCCCCATGGACCGCCACCCCAGAATGAAACGTATATTCTCAGCTTCCAGAAATTGTGTCCCCCCCACCGCCACCACCCTCACGTTTCAATGGATTTGCGCCATGCATACTAGTAATTTCTCTATCTTGAAAAGCACAAGATTGTGCGTTTATATTGTTGTTTAATTTGGTTTGGCGGATTAGTACGCGCGGTGCATTTTGGGTGTATTAAATGTATGTGATTGAGTTGATGCCGGATTTAAACATTAAATGATTTTTTATATTGTTTTAATATCAATCGAATTTTGCATGACTCTTATTCAAGGGATGTTCAATTTTCGAATGGAAATGGCGCGGTAACCCCTATTGGTTGTCATTCCACAATAAGTCTTAGTAGCTTTGTGAAACTGGTTATTTCACAAATAAGCAGGGTAGCGACCAATAAACTAATTTAAGGAGTGTGTCTGTCCCGTGTAAACCTTTTCTGGCCAACAAAAAAGTGAACAAAAAATATTTTTCTTTCCCAGCCAAACAGCAGGCGACAAGCGTGAGGGCACGGCCGACTGACGACGAAAA
>JZLH01S0099983.1:64742-75625 GCA_001188425.1 Eucidaris tribuloides
TAGAGAGATGCAAATATTCAGAAAAAGTTGACATTTTGATACCCCGACTTTTATCTACCTTTCTATAGTATTATATTATATTAGCTTCTACACTGCCTCCTCCTAACTACTACTACTACTACACTAGTAGTAGTAGAGTAGTAGTACAGCAGCATTAGTAAGTAGTAATAGTAGTAGTAGTAGTGTAGTAGTAGTAGTAGTAGTAGTTGTTGTTTGTTGTTGTTGTGTTGTTGTTGCTTGTTGTTGTTGTTGTTGTGTTGTGTTTGTTGTAGTAGTAGTAGTAGTAGTACAGTAGTCAGTTAGTTATAGCGAGTAGTAGTATGTATCGTAGCAGTAGTAGTAGGCAGTAGTAGTCAGTAGTAACAATAGAAGAATAATAAGCACGTAGTAGAAGTAGCAGTAGTAAGTAGCAGAGTAAGAAGTAGTAGTAGCAGTAGTAGTAGCAGTAGAGATGTAGTAGTAGTAGTAGTATCTAGTAGTAGTAGTAGTATAGTAATAATAATAATATAATAATAATAATAATAATAATAATATAATAATCAAATGCAATGAAATGTAATCAAAAATCATTGAGATTAGTCTAGAGTCTATATTTTTCAATTGAATATGTTTGACAGCTAATTTTATAGCTAATATAATAATGCTATACATACTGTTATAATTACTAGCTCCCAATTGAACACTCTCAGTATATCGCTTACTATACAACCTTTTTTGTAGTGGAAAGAAACTACATTTATAGAGACGTGCATCCAACGCGTCGGTACTAGTTCCTCGTAAAATGCTTTTGCCAGAACAAATTGCGACAAAATCGTAAAAAACAAACATTGGAATGTTTCACATATTATTCTGACAATTAAATCACCTTAAAGAATTCCCGAAAATTCTTTTCGAAGTTGCACATCCCATATTCTGGTCGCGTATCGTAACTTCTGAAGCATACATCTTCAATTAGGCACCCCCAAACTTTCTGCGAGACAAAAACGCACATAGAATTTGTAATAGAAAACTTGACTGTGCAGCATTTTTTTTTTTGTCAAAATACCGTAACAAGCATTTAATCACATTTTAAAGAAATACAGTTGGGTGTTTTCGAAAGTGATCCAATGTATAAATTTTAATGTATATTTGAAAAATCTGTTTAGTAGTAAAATAAACAACCTTCTAGTTTACGAAACAAAATGTCATGGTAGGAAACATGAAAATAGGTTTTTGTGCAAGGTACTATTAATGTAAGATGGATGCAATAGAAGAAGACTGAAAGAAATGTTGGGCATAATGAAAGCAAACTTTCTTCATCGCACAGAAAAAGAATTATATAATAATCTTAAATCACAGTTGATCAAAATCCCATATATTACTTTTGTTCAGTTAACATGTCTTCTCTGAATCAGTAATTTGAAAGGAAAAAAGATGTATTATGCTGTCTGATACTTTATTTGATAACGTGTGTAAAAAAGTCCATGGTGTTTTCTAGCAGCTTGATTAAAAAAAAAAAATCCTGATTAATAAATTACAAGCATTGTGGTAAAGAAGCTAAAAGATACACTCACAGCAACGCCCAGCAATGTGACTTCTTTCGGCATTATTATCGATGTCAAATTTTAATTTAGCTATATGCCTGGTCTAGGTTTTGGCCAGTCCTTGCAACGACCGGCAGATCGCACAAACTTGTTATGGTTTAAACGCGCATCAAACGTCAAAGAGAAAATCACATTTACAAACGGGGTGGAGCGAACTTTTGTCGTGGCAGACCCACAGTCCGAGGTGATAAGACCTTCCCACGTACATTTCCCCTCAGCTTCCCGCCTCATGAAAATGGATACGGTTGTTTTAACGATTTCTTAATTATATTATTCTGTAATAATGGCAACAGAAAAGTTGTATATATATTGAATAACAGAATTTTATGTATATATAGTTTGAATGGATTTCAGCGCCTTTATTGCAGTATGACTAAATTTGTTGTAAATTTTAGAATCTTTTTGTCACCCAAATTTAAAAGCTTCAAAATGTTTTCATTATCCTTAATGGCAATAAGTCAGATAATACAAACCTTGATAAATAGCTCTCTGTGAAAATAGTTGATTAAAGTATATTTTGAATCAGTTAATGTTTATGTTGATTTCATGTTTTTGTTGTGGAGAGTAACAGTATTTCATTTCGTTCATTCTTCTACTGTTCTTTTTTTCTTAATATTACTTATTCAAAAAAATAAATGTTGGCCAGTTTCGTTGTTGTTTTGATCAATATTCTAACAATAATTGTGCACACGGTCTCAGCGCGGCGTGCTCTGTTAGATAAAGATAAGAAGAAACTATGTTCTGTTATCTATTTTGTTTGTTTTGAGTGTTTTGTGGGCAACGTAAATAGAAAAAGTAATGTTATACCAGCAACGACGTTTGTTTGTTTGTTTGTTTTTACGTAAGGTAATCGTCACCGATCTGTTATAGTAGACTTGATAAACCAATAGATTTTTTTGATATGCTACTTAAAATGGCTTCTCAATGTTATCAAATATAACTTTACAGCATAATGTATGTATCGCTTGAACCCAAGAAACAAATGTAAGGTTAGAACAATTTCTATCGTATTTCTTGCTGTTGAAGAATATTAAGTTTTTGTTTCCATGTGGATGGTTGAAAATATGATCCAAATACAGTCCCTATAAATGTTCGTCATATTTCGGTACTGTGGCGAAGTGGTAACAGTAACGCCTAAGAGTTTTACTGTGGGCCCAGTAAAATCGTGAAATGAGAAGGGTCGCGAAGGGGGGGGGGGGGGGGCTGGTTGAAGATTTCCTGGACTTGGGAAGGGGATCCGGAGTCTGCGCCTGAAGACATACTTGTCCACTGACAGTTTTAAATGTATTTTGTCGGTCGCGACACGTACATGTACAATTCTACAGATATTTATGGCAAAACGTACGTAAACACACACCCACACACACAACACACAGCACACACACACACACACAACACACACACACACACGCACGCACGCACCACACCTCGCAAGCACACAACACCACAGCACCACACAGCACCACAACACACACACACTACACACCACACATCACACACACGCACACGCAACACACACCACGCACAGCACACACACCACACCACACACACACACGACACACACACACACACCACACACCACACACACAAACAACAAACAAACATGCACTTCAAATAAAAATTAAATATTTTTAACGCAACTAAATGGTTACGAATAATCATGTTTGGAGTTTGTTTCCACGACTTTGATATGAACATGATCAGAGGAAGCGATTCAAATATTTTTAATGGACGGTATAAACGCGCCTTTGATACATATTAACATTTGTTGATTGTTATATCAAACTCCAAGTGGATCATATGGGGTGAACCCATCAAATTTCAAAGGTTGCCCTGACAATCCGACACGCAATGCTGACTTCTATTGAGCCTATGCTTGTACGTCACCAAATCACTAAATATTTTATGTGAAAATATATATTGCGTCGTTAGTTTAACATTTTAAAAACTTGTTTCTGCACTTTGCGAAGCCTCACGTCTAAAACAAATCTTCCAATCATCTTTATTCCTATTCTGTTATGTGACATCAGACATCTTTTAAATTACCTTGAGGCTGAAGCAAATAGATCACAGTTTTTGTGCCTTTAAATTCATATGGCTATTACACGTACACTTGTAATAGCATACAGCAATACCTCCTTCTAAAGCCTTTGAATCATCATATGTCATTGCTATGTCAGAAAGTAACATTTGCATAAGGGGCAATATGATACTGAAAAAAGGACACATTAACCCGTGTCTATTATTCAACCAGTTGTTAACAAGATGATGATGTAAATGCCAGTAAAAGAATTAAATAATGATGCTGGAGGATTTTCTTTCTAGAGGTGGGGCTTAGCAGGGTGTAGAAAATGTTTTTGAAAGTTGTTTAGAAAACGTATGATTACACAATTCCACGACAATGGATTAGAGATGTTGGTGCTGTAAGGACGCAAATAGGAATCAACAGATGTACATGCGTTTGGATGTCAGGGGACCTTAAAGACAATCTGCCTGTTTTTTCCCATGGATGCATTATTACAGATCACAACGTATTCATTAGTATTCGATTCTGAGTTACTATAAAGAGGCATACAACCGATATAATTAACAATTCTAGTAGTGGGTAGTTTTCATGCCTAAAAGTCTTCAAAGGCATTGCCGATTCCTGCGTGGAATTTTTCTAGTATAGACATGAAGCCCCAGATAAAAAGATTCGGTCAAAGACCATACAAGTGCTTTAAAGCAATGATCTCTATTTGCAACATCTCCTCGGAACAAAGGAAATGATAACCCAATGCCCTTAGCTATATGATGAAAAGGCATGTCTGTGAAATCTGGGGTCAGTGATTGCCTAAGAATTTAAAAATGCCAAAGAAAAACAATAGCCGTTTAGTGTACGTTCTATGGTAGGATTTTTTTATTTCTCGCGAAGAAAAAAAAAATCAATCTGAGTGCTAACGGTACTTATAATTCCACTAAACTGAGTTTCGTAGCTCCTAATTTTGCTAAAGGTTCCCAATGGCATTTTCTTCTAAAATGCCATTGTATTTACCACAATGTGAATTTTTAGGCATGGCAAAGAGATCCGCCCTACTTTAAAAACTAAAAATCTATGCGGGACGGTTTCACCCTACATATTTTCCCATGATGAGAGCTTAAGTGTAAAGAATAAAACCATCCAGTCCGTTTATTCTCTATAATTACACCATAATATTTATTCAATTTTGTTTAATGAGAAGGACTTAGACATGTGTGTGTGTGTGTGTGTGTGTGTGTGTGTGTGTGTGTGTGTGTTGTGTGTGTGTGTGTGTGTGTGTGTTGTGTGTGTGTGTGTGTGTGTGGTGTGTGTGTGTGTGTGTGTGTGTGTGTGTGCGTGTGTGTGTGTGTGTGTGCGTGCGTGTGTGTGTGGGTGTGGTTTGAGTGTGGGTGTGTTTTGTTAGTGTGATGTGTGTTGTGTTGTGTGTGTGTGTGTGTGTGTGTATGTGTGTCAACCCCTATCACACACACACGCACGCACACACACACACACACACACACACACACACGCACGCACACACACACACACACACACACACACACACACACACACACACACACACACACACACACACACACACACACACACACACACACACACACACACACACACACACACACACACACACACACACACACACACACACACACACATGTCCTTAGTCCATCTCATAAACAAAATGAATAAATATTATGGTGATTATAGAAGATAAACGGAACCTGGATGGTTTATTCTTACACTAAGTCTATCATGGGAAATATGATAGGTGAAAACGGTCCCGCATAGATTTTTAGTTTTTAAAGGTAGGGGATCTCTTTTGCATGCCTAAAAATTCACATTGTGTAAATACAATGGCATTTAGAAGAAAATGCCATTTGGGAACCTTTAGCAAAATATAGGAGCTAGAAACTTAGTTTTAGTGGAATTATAGTGACCGTTAGACTCAGATTTGATTTTTTTCTCGCGAGAAAAAAAAAATCCTACCATAGAACGTACACTAAACGGCTATTGTTTTTCTTTGGCATTTTCAAATTCTAGGCAATCACTGACCCCCAGATTTCACAGACATGCCCTTTCATCAATAGCCTAAGGGCATGGGTTATCTTTTCCTTGTCCGAGGAGATGTTTGCAAATAAGATCCACTGCCTTTAAAGCACTTGGTGATGGTTTTGAACCGCATCTTTTTTTCGGGGGCTTCATGTCTATACTAGAAAATCCACGCAGGATCGGCAATGCCTTTGAAGACTTTTGGATGAAACTACCCACTATAGAATTGTTATTATCGGTGTTTTATGCCTCTTTATTGTAACTCAGAATCGATACTAATGAATACGTTGATCTTAGTAATAATGCATCCAATGGAAAAACAGGCAGATGTCTTTAAAGGTCCCCTGACATCCAAACGCATGCTGACTTCTGTTGATTCCTATTGGTCCTTACAGCACCAAATCTCTAATATTGTGTGAAATTGTGTATCATACGTTTCTAAACACTTTCAAAAACATTTTTCTACACCCTGCTAAGCCCCACCTCTAAAAGAAAATCCTCCAGATCATTTTTATTCATATTCTGCATGTTACATCATCATCTTGTAACAACTGAGTTGAATAATAGACACGGTTATGTGTCCTTTTTTCAGTCTCATATGCCCTTATGCAAATGTTACTTTCTGACATAGCAATGACTATGATGATTCAAAGGCTTTCAGAGGAGGTATTGTGTGATGCTATTACAAGTGTACGTAGTAATAGCAATGAATTTAAAGGCACAAAAGTGTGTCTATTGTTCAGCTCAAGTATTAAAAGATGATGATGTCACATACAGAATAGGAATAAAGATGATCTGGAAGATTTGTTTTAGACGTGAGGCTTCGCAAAGTGCAGAACACAAGTTTTTAAAATGTTAAACTTAACGACGCAATATATATTATTCACATAAAATATTTAGTGATTTGGTGACGTACACGCTAGGCTCAATAGAAGTCAGCATGCGTTCGGATTGTCAGGGAACCTTTGAAATTTGATGCGGTTCTACCATATGATCCTTGAGTTTGATATTACTAATCATACAAAATGTTAATATGTATCAAAGGCGTTTATACCGCTCCATAAAATATTTGAATCGCTTTCTCTGATCATGTCATTTCAAAAGTCGTGGAAACAAACTCCAAACATGATTAGGTAACCATTTATTTGCGTAAAAATATTTAATTTTTATTTGAAGTGCATGTTTTGTTTGTTTGTTTGTGTGTGTGTGTGTGTGTTGTGTGTGTGTGTGTCGTGTGTGTGTGTGGTGTGGTTGTGTGCTGTGGTGTGTGCGTTGCGTGTGCTGTGTGTGTGTGTGTGTGTGTGTTGTGTGTGTGTTGTGCTGCTGTTTGCTGTGGGTGTTGTGTGCGTGCGTGTGTGTGTGAGTGTGTGGTGTGTGCGTTGCGTGTGTGTGTGTGTGTTGTGTGTGTGTGTGTGTGTTGTGTGTTGTGTGTGTGGGTGTGTGTTTACGTACGTTTTGCATGAAATATCTGTTAGAACTTGTACATGTACGTGTCGCCCGACCGACAAACATACATTTTAAACTGTAGTGGGACAAGTATGTCTCAGGGCAGACTGGATCCCCTTCCCAAGTCCAGAAATCTTCAACCAGCCCCCCCCCCCCCCTCGCGACCGTTCTCATTTCACGATTCTTACTGGGCCCACCAGTAAAACTCTAGGCGTTACTGTACCACTTCGCCACAGTACCGAACATATGACGAAATTTATAGGACTGTATTTGGATCATATTTCACACCATCACATGAAACAAAAACTTAATTTCTTCAACAGCAAGAAATACATAGAAAATTGTCTAACCTTACATTTGTTTTGGGTCAAGGATACATACATTATGTGTAAGTTATATTTGATAACATTGAGAAGCCATTTTAAGTAGCATATCAAAAATCTATTGGTTTATCAAGTCTAGATAACAGATCGGTGACGATACCTTACGTAAAAACAAACAAACAAACAAACGTCGTGTGGTAAACATTACTTTTTCTATTTACGTTGCACAAAACACTCAAAACAAACAAAATAGATAACAGAACATAGTTTCTTCTATATCATTTATTGCGTAAACAGAGCCCGCCGCGTGAGACCGGTGAAATTATTGTTAGAATATTGATCAAAACAACAACGAAACTGGCAAAATTATATTTTTTTGAAAGTAAATTAAGAAAAAAAAGAACAGTAAGAAGAATGAACGAAATGAAATACTGTACTCTCCACAACAAAAACATGAAATCAACATAAACATTAACTGATTCAAAAATACTTTAATCAACTATTTTCACAGAAGCTATTTATCAAGGTTTGTATTATCTGATTATTGCCATAAGGTAATGAAAACATTTTGAAGCTTTAAATTTGGTGACAAAAAGATCTAAAATTTACAACAAATTTAGTCATACTGCAATAAAGCGGAAATCCATTCAAACATATATACATAAAATTCGTTATTCAAAATATATACAACTTTTCTGTTCCATTATATACAGAATAATAATATTAAGGTAAATCGTTAAAACAACGGTATCCATTTTCATGAGGCGGGAGCTGAGGGGAAATGTACGTGGGAAGGTCTTTCACACTCGGACTGTGGGTCTGCACGACAAAGTTCGCTCCACCCCGTTTGTAAATGGATTTCTCTTGACGTTGATGGCGTTTAAACCATAACAAGTGGCGATCTGCCGGTCGTGCAAGGACGGCCAAAACCTAGACCAGGCATATAGCTAAATTAAAATTGACATCGATAATAATGCCGAAGAAGTCACATTGCTGGGCGTTGCTGGAGTGCATCTTTAGTTCTTTACCACAATGCTGTAATTTATAACAGGATTTTTTTTTTAATCAAGTGCTAGAAAACACCATGGACTTTTTACACACGTTTATCAATAAAGTATCAACAGCATAATACATCTATTTTCCTTTTCAAATATACTGATTCAGAAGAAGTACATGTAACTGAACAAAATGTAAATATGGGATTTTGATCAACTGTGATTTAAAGATTATTATAATTCTTTTCTTGCATTGAAAAGTTTGCTTTCATATGACCCACACATTTCTTTCAGTCTTCTCTATTGATCCACTTAATTAATAGTACCTTGCACAAACACCTATCTTTTCAGTTTCCTACCATGACATTTTGTTTTCGTAAACTAAGAAGGTGTTTATTTTACTACATAAACAGATTTTCAAATATACATTAAAATTTATAATGGATCACTTTCGAAAACACCCAACTGTATTTCTTTAAAATGTGATTAAATGCTAGTTTACGGTATTTTGACAAAAAAAAAATGCTGCACAGTCAAGTTTTCTATACAAATTCTATGCGTTTTTGTCGCAGAAAGTTTGGGGCTGCCTAATTGAAGATGTATGCTCAGAAAGTTACGTACGACCAGAAATGGATGTGCAATCGAAAAGCATTTTCAGGGAATCTTTAAGCTGATATTAATTGTCAGATAATATGGACATTCCATTGTTTGTTTTTTACGATTTTCGCAATTGTTCTGGCAAAAACATTTTACAGGAACCTAGTACGACGCGTGCACGTCCTATAAATTAGTTTCTTTCCACTACAAAAAAAGTGTAAGTAGACGTATACTGAGAGTGTTCAATGGGAAGTAGTACATATACAGTATGTATAGCTATATATAGCTATAAAAATTTAGCTGTCAAACATATCAATTGAAAAAATAATAGACTCTAGACTAATCTAATGATTTATTACATTGTCATTGCATTTATTATTATTATTATTATTATTATTATTATTATTATTATTATTATTATTATTACTATTACTACTACTACTACTACTACTACTACTACTACTACATCTACTGCTACTACTACTGCTACTACTACTTCTACTACTGCTACTACTACTGCTACTTCTACTACTGCTACTATTATTACTTCTATTGTTACTACTACTACTACTGCTACTACTACTGCTACTACTACTACTACTGCTACTACTACTACTACTGCTACTACTACTACTACTACTACAACAACAACAACAACAACAACAACAACAACAACAACAACAACAACAACAACAACAACAACAACTACTACTACTACTACTACTACTACTACTACTACTACTACTACTATTACTACTACTGCTGCTGCTACTACTACTACTACTACTACTAGTGGTAGTAGTAGTAGTAGTAGGAGGAGGAGTAGAAGTAGTATAATATATACTATAGAAAGGTAGATAAAAGTCGGGTATCAAAATGTCAACTATTTCGTGAATATTTGCTTTGAAGGTAAAATTCTGATGTCTATTATACACGATTGTATAACGGACCACTGCAACACTCGGCTGAAATAATTAGTTTCCTTAAGACTGAATTTTGTTTGTAATTAATCTTTAACAGCGTGTCATTAGCTAAAGTCAAACTTACATTCCATTCAATTATTACATTATTGAACGATATGTAATCATAAATAAATTGGTTGTAGTTCGGACAATCTGTCCTATCCCTTCTCAGACATAAAGAAACTGGAAATAATTTGCTGGTTTTCATGTACTTTCGTCTCGTGGTCTATGACTATGTCACAAAACTTTAAGTTCGAAGACCCCCTCCCCTCCCGTTTTTGTTTTTTGTTTTACTTGAGCTTGAGCAGTTCAGTGTAGAACAGTTAATAATTACATTAATAATCAGGCGCGCCGGAACACTTTTAGTTTTGAGGGGGCAAAATCTCGACGGGGGCACATTTATGTAATAGTGTGAGATCCGCGGCGAGGGAGGGAAGCGACCGAGCGGGGGAGGGGGGGGGGTTGTGGGAGTATATGTATACATAATGTTCACGTCTGATCAATTAGATTATTAACTCAAAATAACAAAGTTACATTGTCGTACAATATCCTTTCAGAAACCTTTATTAATACACATAGGCGTATGAGACCTCTTCATTCTAGGGGAGCAATTTTTTTGCCAGAATATCTGACTAATGCCCGAATATTCATTTTTAGATTTGAACTGCAGGGGGGTGAAGGGGGATCCCCTGCAGGCTGTACGCAGAATGCGTTGATAAAGTGGCTGGGAGTGCACGCACCCCTGTTTTGCCTTTAAAATATGCATAAAAAGGTCATTCATACTGATATTGATATTGAATAGTCACAATAAAAACGTACTTGGGGGAGAGTTTGGGACGGGGGGTTCCCCCTCCCGAGGATTAGAAAATTTTACAATTTTACCTGAAACAAATACTAGTTTTTGCCCCTTT
>JZLH01S0099983.1:75675-88952 GCA_001188425.1 Eucidaris tribuloides
GGCGAGTTTAAATAGCCTAGGTGTACACACAGTAAGTCTATGGGAGAAAATGGGCAGGTTAATCTGATCAACTTACGATTTTCACTTTTTTAAAGCACTAAATAATCATTTTGAAATACAATTTTGTCAGGGCGTCATTTTTAGACCTTATCAAAGACAATGGTAGCATGGGGAATCATGTAGCTCAGATTTTTTTAACTGTGGTAAATGTTAGCCAATACCTTTAAGGTAACTCGTTAAAACAACGGTATCCATTTTCACGAGGCGGGAGCTGAGGGGAAATGTATACGTGAGAAGGTCTTTCACACTCAGACTGTGGGTCTGCACGACAAAGTTCGCTCCACCCCGTTTTTAAAATGGATTTCTCTTGACGTTGATGGCGTTTAAACCAAAACAAGTGGCGATCTGCCGGTCGTGCAAGGACGGCCAAAACCTAGACCAGGCACATAACTATATTACAATTGACATCGATAATAATGCCGAAGAAGTCACATTGCCGGGCGTTGCTGGACTGCATCTTTAGTTCTTTACCCCAATGCTGTAATTTATACCAGCATTTTTTGTTATTAAGTGCTAGATAACACCATGGACTTTTTACACACGTTTATCAATGAAGTATCATTTTCCTTTTCAAATATACTGATTCAGAAGAAGTACATGTAACTTAACAAAATGTAAATATGGGATTTTGATCAACTGTGATTTAAAGATTATTATAATTCTTTTCTTGCATTGAGAAGTTTGCTTTCATATGAGCCACTCATTTCTTTCAGTCTTCTCTATTCATCCACTGAATTAATAGTACCTTGCACAAACACCTATCTTTTCAGTTTCCTACCACGACATTTTGTTTTCGTAAACTAGCAAGGTGTTTATTTCACTTCAGGAACAGATTTTCAAATATACATTAAAATTTATAATGAATCACTTTCGAAAACACCCAACTGTATTTCTTTAAAATGTGATTAAATGCTAGTTTACGGTATTTTGACAAAAAAAAATGCTGCACAGTCAAGTTTTCTATACAAATTCTATGCGTTTTTGTCGCAGAAAGTTTGGGGCTGCCTAATTGAAGATGTATGCTCAGAAAGTTACGTATGACCAGAAATGGATGTGCAGTCGAAAAGCATTTTCAGGGAATCTTTAAGCTGATATTAATTGTCAGATAATATGGACATTCCATTGTTTTCTTTTTTACGATTTTCGCAATTGTTCTGGCAAAAATGTTTTACAGGAACCTAGTACGACGTGTGCACGTCCTGTAATTTAGTTTCTTTCCACTACAAAAATAGTGTAAGTAGACGAATACTGAGAGTGTTCAATGGGAAGTAGTACATATACAGTATGTATAGCTATATATAGCTATAAAAATTTAGCTGTCAAACATATCAACTGAAAAAAATATAGACTCTAGACTAATCTAATGATTTATTGTTATTGCATTTATTACTATTATTATCATTATTATTATCATTATTATTATTATTATTATTACTACTACTACTACTGCTCCTCCTACTACTACTACATCTACTGCTACTACTACTGCTACTACATGCACTACTTCTACTGCTATTACTTCTGCTACTTCAACTACTGCTACTACTATTACTTCTACTGCTGCTACTACTGCTACTACTGCTTCTACTACTACTACTACTTTTACTACTGCTACTACTAATACTACTCCTAGTGGTAGTAGTAGTGGTAGTAGTAGTAGTAGAAGTAGTATAGTATCATTACTATAGAAAGGTAGATAAAAGTCGGGTATCAAAATGTCAACTATTTCGTGAATATTTGCTTTGAAGGTAAAATTCTGATGTCTATTATACACGATTGTATAACAGACCACAGCAACACTCAGCTGAAATGATTAGTTTCCTTAAGACTGAATTTTGTTTGTAATTAATATTTAACAGTGTGTCATTAACTAAAGTCAATCTTACATTCCATTCAATTATTACATTATTGAACGACATGTAATCATAAATAAATTGGTTGTAGTTCGGACAATCTGTCCTATCCCTTCTCAGACAGAAAGAAACTGAACATATTTTGCTGGTTTTCATGTACTTTCATCTCGTGGTGTATGACTATGTCACAAAACTTTAAGCTCGAAGAGCCGCCCCCCCCCCCGCCCTGCTTGAGCAGTTTAGTGTATAACAGTTAATTATTACATTAATAATTTACTTTTACCTTTCTGTAACAGTCTACATCCCTACATCATCAACGTATTCCATAATACAAGAGAGCGTAATTCACAGATTTGACCTGCTTCGCTGATATCCCTTTTGATCTCATCTATCACACTCTATTTCGCGGAGTTAGAGTCGAAAGCGCTTTTACGAGAACGCTTTCTACGCAGCCTCCTGCTCCGACGAGGCTTCTTTTCTCTGTCTCGCTTGGCTTTCCGCCGCCGGATATGTTGCTTCTGAATTGCTTCCTTGTAGGTCAAATTAGCCAGTGGCACTGGCGTACTCAACAGCCTGTTCAAAAAAGATACGTTATCCAGTGAGTTGTACCTCGATTCGCTACTAAGGGCGTCCTTTGCATGCATCTCATGTTCTTGGCTAGTTGTCGAGCCCTTTCCAGACGCGCTACTTTGATTTGGCTTTTCCAACAGACATCCTCCATATCTGGAAACAGATGATTGAGCCAGGGTTGATAAAGCCACGTATGCTGCCGTCGTAAAGGGGAAATTCGAGTCATAATTTTCCATTTTAATTTGAGGCGGTTTCATCTTTCGTTGACCGCGAGGCGAAATGACACGTGGACGTTTCGACCCGTCGCTTATCTGAGGAGATCTCAAAGGCGGCCGTACGTGTAATATCGACCTTCCGCTATAAGTAGATCCCTGAGTTGGTGTGTGTCTGAGAGATGAGGAAGAACAGGAGTGGGCGTCAGACGCCTGCTGATACAGGCTGCACTGACTCGAATGATAAACCTCAGATTTGATGCATCCACCCTGATCATCCTGTGATAGTGAAATGCTCTCACGTTCTGTACACTTGTCACTGAAACGTTCATAGTTTGAGTCTAACGAGCTACAAACATCAATATAACTATCTTCGTCGGTATCTGATACCAATTTTGAAGTTGTTAGTGGAGGCCAACTGTTTGAATAGGCGCCCAAATCCTCATCTCTCTGAGAATTTGGTAAATGGCATGAATTGTTAACATTATCGCTGTTTGTGGGCACACTACTACAGATGTTCTGTTCTCCTTTAGCCGCCGTTTCCTTTTCTTTAAGTTTGTCTTGTTTCTCCAACCAAGCAGCTGCTCTACATAGTGCAGCTACCTTCACCAAACTAGATGACTTCTTCCCAGAACGTCTTTTTCGTCGTTTTTGCTTCTTTTTCTGCGGTGTAATGTGTTTCTCTTCATCTATCACCAACGGAACTTCGTCACTCATAAGGTCATCACTGAATTCGTCATGATCTGGTACGGTATCCAGTTCGCTCTGCGTGTTGTCACTGCTGTCAGTGACTGCCGTCGACTTCCGTTTGACACCAATCACAATACAATGGCTGCCAACCTTACGAAGCATCATGTCTTCCTCGCGAGCCCCTAGCCGACCCGAACGTTTACGACCACGCCCCTCATCGCGTTGTTGTTTGCACTGTACAAGACTACCAGCTACGGCCGAACCGCACTGGTCGTCGGGTGCGCACGAACTTTCAACTCGTGGTGTTTCGCTGTGACTTGTATCCTGAGAGGTGACCTGCCTACCTTCACTATCTGACGCAGGCTCATTCAACCCACCGTAAGCCAGTCGCCGACAGTCGGCTGACAAACCTCGAGAAATTCTGGCGCCGTGTCGGTGTTGTCGGTGTCTTCGTCGGACGGTTGGGTAGGTGACAGCGGTGTGTTTCGGCGTTGCTCTCCGGTCAGTGCGGTTAGATCGATAGGAATTGTGTTTGATTGTTGGTTAGCCTGATCCCGAAGTGTCTTGGAGATCGAAGTTGTTGAGGCTGGAGAGACTCTGGCTTTGGGCTGACGAAGTGAAGCTGGAATCTATAAGTGTAAAAGTGAGTGATTTCTTTTTTTAATACGTGTCCAACCACTGTTGCAATCGCACGCACAAAGGACGGATGACTCGATAAGGTTTTAGTAATTCGTTATTAATTGTTACTCCACATTGTCCTTATTTATCAAATGTATCAGTATTCAAAATAATTTGACATATATCTCTCCCCGTTTTTTTTCTTTTCAGACTTGTACAAAACTACAGTTGAAAGTTTTATTGTTGAACGAAGGAGAATAAGCATTTGAGGAAAACATGTAATTTTCACTAAATCTGCATAATTAATGAATTTTAAAATGTTGTGCATACTTTTTGAAACCTCTATCCATCAGATAACACAAACAAAATCAAAATCGGTAGAAAAATGATGATAAACAAGCCCGCTTTGGTGCATTTCTAATACAAGTGATTTGCATAAATCAGAATAATGAAAGAAGTTCAAAATGCTGTCTAGATCGAAGTTTGGAAGCCCAAATAAGTTATATCAGGTAATACAAACAGCATCAAAACATGCCAACAAATAAGGGAAAAGTAGCATTTTTTTTTGTCATTTTGAATAAATTCGTATAAACTAGCATAATTAATGATTTCGAAATGCTGATATAGAATCTTGGAAGCCCTTACCTAACTATATCTGTCTGAGCAATCAGAAACAAAATTGGTGGAGAAATAAAAGAGCTGTCGCAAATTTAACATTTTGAAAACACACACACGCGCACACACACAAACATACGGAACAAAAAACAAGGATTGTCTACATCATCATTACTAAAAACGAGCAAACAAAAATCGGGGTGTATAATGTTCCTCGTAATTTTTGGCATGGGAGGCATACAGCAAAATGCTGGTAGCAATTTCCTTTACCTGTCAATATTAGTATGCACGTATTTTATCACTTCCGCAATGCAGATACAGTTCCTTGTTAGTGTTAACATTTGTAAAAATATCTACACAAAATTTGTACAAGATAATCTATCTTCTTTCATATAAGTTTTTTTAACCGTCATCAGAGCATCTGTGATACATGTATTTATACTAAACCTAAACAACATCATTGAATGTTGTGCTCGAATATTGCCTGCAACATACGAATTTTTATTTTAACTCTAACTTACTGATGACTATTTTTATGTTTATGTCAAAGAACTGAGAATCGCACATTAAGATTTAGAACTACAACAACACAACATGAAAATCAAACTGACGTGCAGTGGACAGGTATGTCTCCGTGACCCCACAAATTATGTGTTTAGTGCAATCAACGTCATGATACTTAATTATTCCCCTCACTATAGTCTACTTACCATCTTCGAAATGTCTTAGAAATAGTAAATGTTTAAAATATTTGATTGGTAAACTGTAAAATAACTGACAATGTTTGGTTTGACTGTGTTTTGATGTTTTCTTTTGTTTTGGTTTGATATTACAAATATTTACATATATCTGGGTTTGAAATTGTTATGATGCATTTATGCCTCTGTACTTGTTCTATATTTTGGTTTTATACTACGCCAGACTCTTTGGAAGAGCAGTAACGGCTGCAACTGCAGCACTGAAAAGATTATCTTGTTGCTTGTAGTTTTGTACTTCAATAGAATTTATATCGAATTGCGCATTGTTGTACTGAATATTATCTGTATTGAATACTAAGTTGTTTTGTACTTGAAAAAAAAGTAGATGTAAAGTTGATAATTAATATCGTATCAATATCAATGTGTTGAGACGAAATGATGATAAATGAATAATATAAATAAATATGAATAATTTATACAATATTTATATAGCAAATAAATATATTCAGTAAATTATAAATTAATAATACATAATTAAAACAAATGAATAAATATATAAATGTACACACACATTCCTACAAAATTAGACTGGTTCTGATTGCCGTTGAGAAAATATATGCCCGTGTTCGTGTTGGAAGAACATGACTGTAAAAAGATTTATGGTATACACTAACCTATGTCAGCGTGAGGTCTAATAAACCAATAACCGTGCAAGCAACCGGCGCCAAGTGTTATGTAACACTGCGTGATGTAAATGTATGACAGCGCGAAATTAAATAAATAAAAGTCAACATGAGCAAAAGTGGGCGACACGGTTTTGGTTTGTGTACACGGCACAGAATAGTGATGTTATTTAAAGGGCTCTGCAACCCAGAGGAAACGTATACAAATTTAAACTATTCAGAGTAACTGATTCTTAAGGCAACAGGACAGTTTTTATCAATACAGTTTTGTGTCTTACCGTCTACGGTAAAACGTCATAGGCCCCTGCCGCAATCCCTCCCAAGAGATACGTTCGCCCATCAGAAATGCCGCGTGTTTGGACGCTCTTAGCCATGTGATATATCTATCTGTCGGCTCAAATTCCAAACTCGCAGTAAATGGAGAGCGCACGATTGTCCGAAATTCTTTCATATCCTCGTCGTTTAGCATTAGCAGAGAATAATTACGGACTTCTGCTTCTAATATGCTACATCGGGCGATTATGCAGGAACGCGGCCGTTTCTGGATGGCCTCAGTCTCAGTTTTGGTGACAATACACTGGCGAGCATTTGCCACAAGATATTGAGTACGTCGAAAATTGTACGTCTTTGCGTATATTTGAACAAAGTGATAGATATATACTTTTCGTAAGATTAAAATGGTCTACGGCTTGTAACCTTGGCGAAATCATTTTTTGAACGTCGCAAAGTTCATAATGGCAACGTTAGTAGCAGTAAGTGAGAGTATATAGTAATCACCTCATGGGCTTCCATGAATTAATGGAATAGCTTAAAAAAACATTTTAGAAGTTGCGCATTTTTGCGGACGTGAACGGTACGTCTGGAGATTAATATTTTCACCGATAGCCCAGGATGAAACAATTATAATGTTAGTATTTTTAGGAATTTTGAGCATTTGGTGTTGGCGTGCCGCTCGATCACTAAAGCTGGTTTATAAATCGGCGTGTTGTTGCATTGTATGTTGAGTTCACGTGGTGGTTACGGGCGGTTATTAGACTTGTAAACCAAACAATATTGTCCATGATGTTAATTTAGTGATAAATGGAGCATTGAGAGATCAAAATTTATCTTGATTTCTGTGTTATTTTTTTATTGCTTTAATTTAATACTATTTCATGATTTTTTGTGATTTAAAAATAAATAAATATACTAAATTGTTATTTAGCGGCTATCCGAAGCGTACTTTAGTTTTTAAGTTAACGTTATATAATGAAATGCCAAAAATTGCTTCACATACTGTGGCGTTTTGTGAAATAAACACTTGTCTTGAAAATTTTTGGACGATATACAGAAAGAAAGGTTAAGTATCACAATAATTATTCCATAATTAATGGAGGCAGGAGTGTAGTAATATTAGTAGAAGTAGTTTAGAGTATCAGTAAGTACTGAAGGCTAGTAGATATAAAAGTAGTAATAGTAATAAGTCAGTAGTAATAATTGTATTAGTAGTAGAGTAAGTGTAGAGTATAGTAGTACTAGTCAAAGTAGAAGTAATCGTAGAAAGTACTAGGAGAGGAAGAGTCAGGCAGGCAAGTAGAGTATAGTAATAAGCAGGTCATAGTAGTTTGTTGTGGAAGAATGAAATGATATTTATCAATTTATTCGTATAGATAACGGTTGACTAACTAATGATGAGGCTTCATTGTTTATTATGTTGTAGGGGCTATAGACGTCGAAAAACGTTTTTTGTCTTTTTTGTTTTTTTGTTTTTTACATAATGTCAATTTGAATGACTGAGTAATGCTTCGTCCGGTGGTTTAAATCATCGAGGATAAACCGCACTAATACATTTCTAAATTTAGCAACGCGGTTCACCATACTATGAATCGTCTACTACTACTAGCTATATGTCTACACATCTAATACTGATCCTCTCCTCTCCTCCTCCTCCTCCTACACTACACTACTGCTGCTGTGATTCTACTTTGCTTTACTTCTACCATCATTGAGGCTTACTTTTACTTCTCTTTCTTTTGTATGTACCGACAACTTTGTTATTTTACACGTCGGGTTAACAATTATTGATGTTACTAATTTTTATCACTTGATTGTTAATATCTTTTGTCTTTAACCATGTATAGTTTTTGATAAATGGTGAAAAATGATGTTTTTTTTTCCTTTTGTTTTTTGCAGATGGGACCTATATTATCCTAATAAAGTACCTCTCTGAAATCGCACCTGACTGAAATTCGCTTCGCATTCTTGAGAATTTAATGAAAATATGAAAACCGGGGTCCCCGCGACCAGTTTAACCATGATAAATGACAGAGTTATAGTCTGCTCTCTGATGCAAAGCTGAAATATCACAATAATCTTCCTTTGAGGACACTGGTTTGATAGGTCTAATGTTGTTTTCGCGATGTCTAGGAGACAAAAAAAAATGCTTCGTAAATAGCTGATGAAAACTTTGTCTGAACGACCAACATCATCGACGATACTTGGCTTAAACATTTTAGAATAGTAAGTTCGACTGTACTGGAATTGTTCTGTTATCATTGGTTTCTGACACACTCCAAACACCAGACACGAACACACAGACAAGAAGTCGCACACAATGAGCCCCTAGATTAGCCATCAAGCCTAGGGGACGAAGTGGTGTTCTCACTAGCGATGAGCCCCGTGTCGACTATGACCCTACATGGAAATTAATGATCATTCCAATTTTGCATGCCACCTGGTATTCTACGAAAATGTCGAAGCCGTAGGTAGTGGTTATCCTGAAAGACAACATTTTTATTCATTTTGCGCCTCCACCGCGCACCACAATCTTCAATCCTCTGCACAATGATCCCAAACGGTGCACTTTAACGCGCACTTATAGACGAAATAAAAAGACTTAAAAGTGGGAAAAAATCATTTCTCTGCGATTTTCTTACTGGGCGTTGTCGATTCGGTGACACTGATACTCAAGTTATATGGAGCTTGTGTGTAAGGACTGCACAGGGAAGTAATCGAAGAACGGAATGCTATCTGTAGTGATCAAGGATGGATTCGGATAATTTGACAGACCCATTTAGAAGTGTTCGCCGGGCCTGGCATAGTGGAGTGGAACACGTGTTATGTAAGCTTCGCGGTTCCAATCGGAGTCAATCATTTTTTTTTTCGCAACGAAGAGACCGATAACTGCACAATGATTGTTTGCAAGATATCAAAACTATAAAAGTCATCTCATATCATTACTATGTGTTTTTATTTGTGTATGGAACGCTGAGAGCTAATCAGATGGTATCTGATAAATTAGCCCCACCACATGTACACTCAGAGCAGGTGGCCCATTACCAGCATGATACATGTACATTCATAAACGAGCACAGATTGCGCTGGACAAAGACAGAGGAGATTTACTATTTTGAATAGAACTAAATAGTGACTAACATAAGCGATGAATACATTATGTTTCAGGTTAGTTTTAGTTTTGGCTCATGAATCTTCGATAAAATTTGATGGATAAGTATTGTACAGGGTATTGTATATAGTTCGAACTAATTCAAAGAAAGACAATATTTACCTCCCAGGATGACTTGTAATTCACGACCTGCGAGTTGAGGGTAATGGTCGGGTTGTTGTGGGCAGCATTGTTTAAAATCGTTTGTGAGCTGCACGTGCGAGATCAGGCTGACCCGTAAGCAGATGAAGTATTCTAGTTTCAACGAGTAACTGTGGCTCAAAGATAACGAAGAATACAACAGAAGCGAGGAGACTAACATTAAACAGTGTTTATAAAGCCACAGCTTAACATTCAAACAAAAACAATAAACAAACAAATCTGAACTACGTGGCCTGGTAAATGTTATCAATACTACGTGTAATTGTGATAAAAAAAACTATCAAGTGCTTAAAACCCGTGAAAATATGTGAGGGACCGGGTTTGACCCATTCCCATAAGACTGTAGTGTTAGAATAAAACCACACAGCTGATGAACTGATTAATTTTTCAGAAGTTTAAATATTCTTAAGCTGTTCATGATAGATTATGAAGCGTCCTTTATGGCTAAGATATCAAGGCTTATTTATTTTTTCAATCTCTAGTGTTCACAATGACAAAGTCGATGTCTAATATTTGGAAACACAGAATGAAATAAGGGCTATCAGCATCTAGAACATACTGACTCCATAGCACTTGTATGACAGCACCACACGTGCAGGTGATACAGTACACAAGCATGTACACAAACACAAGACAGACTAACTGACACACGACACGACACACACACAACACACACCCGATGCTCTAAATAAATCGAGTACAAATTTGAAATGCAAATTCAACAGATGATGCAAGCCTCTTACAAATAAAAAAAAGGGTATTTAGTCTGAAATAAGGTATTGCTTGAAAAGAAGTATTTTTTCAAAATATATTTTCATACAAAGTCTGCACAAAAAGTGCCATGATCCGCTTACAAGAAACAAAAATAGTATTGTGTAGGGCATTTTGCTACAAATTACAAGTATTTGGCAACTAAGAAAGTAACTGAAATCAACAAGAAAGTATACTACTGGAATTACTAAAATTAATCATTAACAAATTTTTCATGATTTTGTTCTGCCAATGCGAAATCCATAGTGTTGAAGAGTGTAGTTTAAGGCAGATCTAATAATATTTCAGACATGTGTTGTCCATCATGGTGTAAATCCGTTCCGAGGAGTGGGGAGGATGATCGATGAAATTTCCAAATTTTGGCCGCCAAAATTTTTGGGGACACCCCAAATCCAAGGGCTATTTCTTGAAGAGGGACACCCTAAAACGCTGCAAAAATACCACTATCTCTACCCTAAACATTGGCTCAAATTATAGCTTTTATTGGTGATTCGACATTTTAGACCTTTCACATAATGGTGTTTCCTCGATCTTTTTGCTGTAATATAAAACACTAGATATCGATAGGCATTAGATTTGGCAGTTGGGTTTCATGGGCCCTATATCAATGAAACGAGCGAGCGAAGCGAGCGAGAAATTTTTAGGACCTGTGAGAATGCATGGTGTCTAATAACATCTCTATAAAAAGTGGAAAATGTTTCTGAAATGTCTCAAATTTCAGAGACTGAAAAGAGCCTCCAAACATAATAATATGAAAAAATTTGGCGAGGCGAAGCCTGAAAAATTAAAAGTAATGTTGCTCTATAGTCGTTTCAAAATTTCGGTCCGGCATTCAGAAAGTTAAATGAGAAAAGGGAAGGGCATTTAAAAAAATTACAGTTATCAGCTTTTATATACAACAAAAGGCGGTAGGCGGCACCTGAATTAAGAACAGGTACCTCTAAAAATGGGGAAAAAAAAGGCCATTTGTGCAACAAGGGGAGGCTTATCAGAGGTGAGAAAATTGATCAATTTGCTAAAGAAAACGATTGCGCATCGCTTATGTCCTCATGTGAAAAATATCTGAGTTTGTTTTTTACATTTTGTTGATAATATATGTTAATTTAGGCCTACCATTTTGGCGATATCTGTGCTCTGACTATAGGGATTATGGTAGATTGCCGCATTTGGAGCCAATGGAAAACACGTTAAGTATGATCTGGATGAGAGATATTAAACTGGAAACATCAGGAATATTCAGAAATAACAATATCTTTAGCATTTAAAAATATATATAAATGTTAAGTAATAATTGAATAACACAAAAAACACTTATTGAAAAGTGGAGGTATATTCGATACAGAACATGCCCCCTGCCTTCTCCGAAAAAGTGTGGATGTATCCTCAATCCCCTCCTCGACCAATTTCCCAATTTACCGACAGTGTTCTTTAATTTCGGGCTAGTATTGGGATGCTGGTTTCTGCATGTCGCTGCCAGTATAATACTTCATTCTAAAACCAATGTTTTGAATAAATATAGTTAAAAGTCCGGAATATACATAATTTCAAAAATGGTCGATTATAACTATACTATATGCAGTGGGAGACCTACCTTGAAAAACGAGGCATACGCAGGGAATTTTCCGGGCCGAAATGTTCAAATTATTGAGGGAAAAGTGGCAAGCGAGGAAGCGAAGCGACCGAGCCAGGAGCTTTTGAGTTGTTTTTTAATAATAAAACAAGGCAATTTCAAGGAGAAATTCTTCACTATAGTAGGCAATTTTAATCAAATTTAATTAATAATATATTTTTTTTTATTTTGTTTCTCGAAAAGTGGGGGGGGGATGGATTGTACGGCCACCCCCCCCCGCCTGCGAAAAGTGGGGGGGGGATATAACCCCCCCCGGAACCCCCCGCCATCCCCCGGATTTACTGCCAGTGGTTTCCATGAAGCTCTTAATCAATGGACAAACACAATCCAAGTGGTTTAATAAATTTAGAATTCAAAATGGCTTGACTCTCTGCTATACAGGCCGATTGCATGTTATTTTGTGTACATTTGTGCGTATGTGCACTGTTTTATATTCTTAAGTCGGCGCTACTATACTCACCCTGATTAACTTGTTTTCTGTTGACGTAAGACTGGAGGTCAAGTTGATATAGGAGAAGCGCTATCAGCATGGCCGAAAGGTATTCTGGGATAACTTGGACTGTAATGGTAAATTACAAATGGATATTAAAGAAGGTGGCACAATGTTGTATCTAGCAGAGTCAAGATCATAATATTAAACAGGCTTATATCTGTTACTATCAGTTGTAATACATTTTTCCTTATTCTTTAGTTGTTGATTAACCTCTGCCAGTACTTTACAGTAAAGAATCTCGGGACCGCCCAAACACTTGACACACGAATCTGCACATCTGTATATAGCGTTCTTTCGTAGCGGTCAATTACATTCTGTTTCACGTTGTAATTACACTCAGTAAATAAAGTCAACCGCAATTAAGAAATATTTTACTGATCATGTAATCAGCTTAAATAATCAACGAACAGACCACTATGTTCACGTTTTAGTTAATTTGGTTCGTATTGTGTCTTAATTATTGAAAGGCAGATGATTATTTTTGGCGCATGCCTTAAAAATGATAAGAAAACGCCCTTTAAGAATAACTATTAAAATTATAGGAGGCTACAAACGTCTTTTTTTTTTTGGGGGGGGGGTGCAGAAGGTGATTCTATTGAAAAATAATGCTACTGAACTCACTCCAATTCAAGTGGGCCTCTCACAGACTCAGACTAAATGGCAATTAGAGTTTTGAAGGGGGCATGTTTCAAATTCGCTAGATTATTAGCTGATCTCAAAATTTCAGACGCACCAGGCTCCTTAACGACGAGTACCGAAGGTCGCAAAATTGGTAGTTTCGTTACGTTTCTCGGAGGT